>JAOTRI020096626.1:0-14777 GCA_028564885.2 Zoanthus sanctaehelenae | reverse complement strand
GGTACAGGTTGGACTGATAACCACTATGTCAACCACAGACCTGGAATTGATCCCAGGTGGTACAGGTTGGACTGATATAAACCACTATGTCAACCAAAAACCTGGAATTGATGCCAGGTGGTACAGGTTGGACTGATAACCACTATGTCAACCATAAACCTGGAATCAATCCCAGGTGGTACAGATTGGACTGATAACCACTATGTCAACCACAGACCTGGAATTGATCCCAGTTGGTACAGGTTGGACTGATAACTACTATGTCAACAATAGACCTGGAATTGATCCCAGGTGGTACAGGTTGGACTGATAACCACTATGTCAACCATAAACCTGGAATTGATCCCAGGTGGTACAGGTTGGACTGATAACCACTATGTCAACCACAGACCTGGAATTGATCCCAGGTGGTACAGGTTGGACTGATAACCACTGTGTCAACCATAGACCTGGAATCAATCCCAGGTGGTACAGGTTGGACTGATAACTATTATGTCAACCACAGACCTGGAATTGATCCCAGGTGGTACAGGTTGGACTGATAACCACTATGTCAACCATAAACCTGGAATCAATCCCAGGTGGTACAGGTTGGACTGATAACCACTATGTCAACCATAGACCTGGAATTGATCCCAGGTGGTACAGGTTGTACTGATAACCACTACAACCTTACTTCCCCAAATATACAACTGTGGAAAGTAGTGTAAAGTTTGTGCTTTTCATTCTGTAAAATATAAACTCAAAATCTGATGATACATCAACATCGGAAAATGGTTTTAAAATTTTAGGTGATTTTCAAGTTGGGAAATTATACTACTGTAGTTGATTTGAGAAAGATTGAACAAACCAAATGAATATTTATATTTTAACATACTGTACATACAAACATTTTTGCAGTGGTACAGTATAATTAAATGTACTTTATTTAATATTCAAATATTTTCTCTAACAACAATTAATATTTTTACTGTGCAATGTAGGGATTCCTCTTGGTGTGATTGCTGCTATAGCAACCAGACAAATAGTTAATAGAGGTAAGTTGGGAATAATATCATTGTTATTGAAACACTTGTCCCTGAATGATATATCTAGGTATGCAAGTGCTGTGGTTACTCTTAGCACTCACTATGTTTAATTGATTGCTATCTGAACTGTTGATGATTGTGAGCCCAAAATGTTTAAAACTAGTCTTCTGCCAGTCAGCTTTTGACTCGTTCCTTAGTCAGATTTCTAGTTCATTGTGTTGCCAGCATGTTGGTCTACATGTAAACAATCCACTCATTTTCAGTCTGTTGACAGTATGTTGACAGTATGTTGACAGTATGTTGACAGTATGTTGACAGTATGTTGACGTATGTAGACAGTATGTAGATGATACTGTATGTATCTAGCCTATAATTATATGTTCGAGAACCTGTAGATGGCACACTGACCAGCCTATAAAATTATACATAGCCTATACAATGTGTACTACAAATGTTATAGTACATATAGAGACTGGTTTAGGAATTGGGGTGCATTTTAGAGAAAACTTGCTGTAGCACTGACTTGTGAGTTGAACATAACACAAACAAAGTAGCCTTACTTTCTGTTTATCCAATAGAGCTTGTGAGAATGTGTTAGTTATAGTTAGTGAACTAAGAATCAATTTGTGAATCATAGTTTTATTTACAATAACCATGTCTTTCCTGGTTCCACTCATAGGCTATAAAATCAATTCAAAGGTTTTTTCTCATAAGTTTGTTTGGAAGAGGAGATTGTCTTACAACTCAAAAATTCCTCAACATCCCCCCTTCCCCCCCCCATTCTTATATATATTGGTCGGTATATATTTTATAGAATGGAATTTACAGACTTCATGACAAAGGAGTCGCACCTGTGGTTCTGGAATCTTTGAGTATAGGTTTGCTAAGATTCTTCTATAGAACATGCATATGGTAAATAAATATGTAGATTGTGTAGCTCTAACATGTATAGTTTAACCAAATTAATATAATTAACAAGTAAAGTTTGGTTGTACAGTACATGCAGAAAGGGTAGAGATTCTGAAGGTTTGATCTCCAACAGGTGCAGATACTGCAAGGGCTGGCTCATCCTTTATCCTTTCCATAGATGTGTAAGATTCTGTAAGCTTCTTTAAACTGATGACAGACTAAAGGCAATCTGTGGACCCTTTGTGCTAGTGGTGGTTGCCAAGAGTAGTTTAAGGAAATTAGAGTAACTTACTGTCTCATAAGAGCTTCTCCTTGATACCAGTTAAACATGAAGCTTGTTTGCCTTTCAGGTTACTTTCCTCATGTGAAGAGGTTTTCTTCAATCTATTATCCAGGTCAGTGGTTTATTGTTTTGTGGATCTGTGTCATGTTGTATTGAGATTTTAAGCTGTACCTGTAGACTTTGATATTTTAATTTACAGTCAATTAAATTATTGTAGATGGAATGCTGTGTTGGTGTTGCTGAAATGTTTTGGAGTGGAATCCTTTGTCAGACTAAATGTAGACAAAGAACACCAGTGCAAGATGTCAGCACCAAAGTTATTGTTTCATTCTAGTGTAAAATTTATACTTTTTTATTAACTACTGTAGATGTATCTTAGTTGGTAAATTTTTTGTTCATAATGAAAGAATGTGATTATTTAGAGTCCCTACATGTAGTTTTTCCTACTAAGCAGATAGAAATTACTCGGTAATTGTCCTATTAAAGCACTTCCCTTTGAATTGTTAGAAAATAATCTTTCTACACTGTGGCGAACTATTTATCAATGGTTTTTGTTGTGCATTCTTCATCTATAACTAGTAATACAGTGCCACTTGAAGAAAAGTGTACATTTATCATGATTAAATCGCAAGCAGAACTGATCACGATTATTTTGCTTGCACCAGCCTCACAATCTGCTCTCATTTTGCTTGGAATAAAATCATCAATGATCACGAGCAGTAATCACAAGCATCATTAATCACAAACATTTTACGAAATATAAAATGAACTACTGTAGTTCAACTCGACTCTCTTAACAATAAATTTTAAAAATTGATGTGTCGCTAGGGTTATCCATAATTTTTTTTTTTAATGTACATAACGATCTCTGGTTAAAACTTTAAAGATAAAACTAAACTTTTGGCTGTTCTTTTTAACCAATACTGAAAATTCGTCTTTGGATGAATTGTCGGTATCGATTGGTACCCTTTTGCTGCAACTGGGCTCAATCGGTGGGTACTTTGAAGCAGTTAGACTTACAGAACTTGTAGAAGGCTGGGCGTAATTAGGCACTGACAAACTTTCTAACATTGCAGAATTGACCGTCAACCGAAATGACATGATAGTGTTTGTGTGAATGGGATTTGTTGCCCTCCAAATACCAATAGACCAAATCACCTATCTCAACAGGGCTTGTGTTGCTGGGGGATATATCGGGTGCTGCCATTTTAGACTTTTCATTGTGTGGATGGTTTACCGAGTGCAGTTCATGTTGCCTTGTTATCAGTTGTTGGTTGGATGTAGATATCTGATGGTTGGTAAACTCTTCATGTTGTTACCACATTTCAGGTTGTAATTGACGAGAGACTTGAATCCAGGTGTGGGATCTGTGTGAATAGTTGCTATCGGTCCATCAAGGGGGCACAAAGGAAGGCATAGATGAATGAGAGCATCATGGAGGGTTTCATGTTGCTCATTGTCAATAAGGGTGGTGGTGGTGAAGGCTGTGACACACTCTCTTACTACAAGTATAATTTGGTGAGAACGGATAGGATAGGCCTATGGCAGCTGGAGGGGGACAGGATGTTTGGTTGTGCAAATGTGTGATGTTTGACCCAGAGCCGTGCAACAATGACAACTCTTGGTTGTATGCTCAATGGCTTTGTCTAGGTTTAAGGCAAACAGGTGGCGTCTGGCGACTATGTTGAGTTGGTGACTAGATGGGTGGCTCAGCTGGATATGAAGTGCAGTCAACAGCCCATCCCTTGAACGGTAGACAGAAAGTTTCTTTGAGGATATCCTGTATTGAGGAGCGTCAGATAACAGAATCTTCTGAACATTTCACAAAGAAGCATACCTTGCACGCGAGGCCCTCGCCGTCTTGAGCATTGCTGCTGGAAAAATCTGAAAGTAAGATGGCTGAACCAGGTACGTGGCACACAGATGCTCGGTAGCAGCTGACTGTTGACCGGAAGGTAGATAAACAGGGACCGGCAGAAAATTCACCACAGCATAGCTTTACGAAGGCCTGGACATAGGGCTTGCTGTCCGTGAGGATACCGGAATGGTGTGCAGATTGAATGAAGTACGGGCTGAAATGTTTATTTGTAACAGCAATAGATAAGGCTTCGACTTCACCGTGTAGTCAGGATTGTTGAGATCCACATAACATAGCACTGAAGAACCCGGACACATGGAGTTTACTAGCATGGGTGGTTTTCTGACAGCACCATTGGTTACTATCCAGTCAAGTGGTAAGATAAGTTCTGAGCAGCCAGGTAGCACTCAAGATAACACTTTGAAGTGCATACCACAAGACCAGATCCAGCCCAGTATAGTTGTGGAGGATGGATTAATGATGGTTTTCGATGCTGCCAATCTCAGATCACAGAGGTAAAGAGCCTTTAAGACTTTTTCTAGTTTTGGAAAAACTCTTGTTCAGTATTGGCCCCACAATATATTTCATCTTCCGCGATTTTAACAATGGTACCTTCTTGAAGAAGATGGCCAAGGACACAACACATGAGTTCCTCAAGGGCAGTGTTGGAGCCTGGTATGCTCATGGCAGACCATATGTATACATGGACACCCTAAAAGGGTGTGACAACACCACAGTTCTTCATCGAGACTCGCGCCAAGGGAAGAAGGCGCTCATGAGATCAGACTTGTTGATATGCTTCCACCAAGAGATGTGGCAAAATGTGGAGTTGACCTTTGGCATAAAGGGATGGTTTTGGTTTGCTGTACCTTCTGACTGCGGCAGTGAAGGGACCTGTGGCACCATTGTAGCCTGAAAATTTTGAGTCGAAGACAGACTGGTACTCTTCAATCAGACAAGATAATTTGGATTGAATGTCTGGAGAGTGAAGATTGTCTGGATCGATAGACACATTGGCAGATGTGGGGGAAGTTGGGGGCAGGTTGGTCGTGGAGGAGGTGATGCAGTGAGATGCTGGAGAGCTACTGTAGCTGGTGAATAGACTAGAATAGCTTAGCAGAAGTGTTCATTGCGAGTGAGGGAATACGGCCCGTTGGAGAGGTTTGAGATGCGAATTTTTCCTTCGATGCTAGAAACAATCCCTTGAGGGGGGCAAATTTTTTGAAATGGCAAGATTTCAAACCTTCGCAGCTTGAGCTCAAGGGCATAATCAGAGTGGCTTCGACAAAATCGGTTGAAGACGATGGAGCATGCAGAACCATGGCTCATCAAGTGATTGCGTCAATGGTTTGAGATTTCCATATGTGTAACATGTCCCATCTCCCAGGATGACTTGTTGTTTGGCAGGGCAGACAGCCACGTCATTTTTATCCATTACGGGCATGCCGGCAAAAACGTCCATGTCAAGATTTTCAACTACGAGTCCCTCGATTGAGAATACACGCTGGTCACGAGTGAATGATGGCACGTTTCCCCTACGATCTGACGGGGGGATAAGCCGTCCGCTTGGTGGGCAGATTGAGAGTTTGGAGCCAAGGGTAAACCAAGACGCTTATTTACAGAGTGGCATATCATGTTTCCATTTGCTCCACTGTTGATAGTAATACAGACCATATGATGTTAATAGAATATATCAAAATATGGTGACTGTATGTGTTAGGACTCTGAATGCTGACAGTGTAGGAGTGATGGTGTCATCAGATCATCATCACTAACCGTTAGTAACGGCCTCCATTTCTGCAGTCTTGTTGTTTTCGATGTCAGGCATGTATTAAGGAATATTATTATTATTATTATTATTATTATTATTATTATTATTATTATTATTATTATTATTATTATTTGCTGTCATGCTCAGGGAGGAAACAACAATCGCTCAAGAAGTAAACAACATTCGCTCAAGAAGTGTTGGTAGCTTGAACGGCCTGCATGTTTACATAGGGGGCAGGACTTCTCATGGCAGACTGGGTTGTCTGGAGGGTTGATGGATACTTGAAGCCACTGTGTGCATAATTTTTGCGTCATCAGATGCATGAATTTCATCAAGCAGAGATGGCAGTGTTTGGGAAATTTCCGGTTTTATGGATGCAAGGGTTTGCGAATGCAATTCAGTGCCGTATCTTTGCTTGACGAGTTTGGGAAGTTGAGCTGTAGCCACATAAGAACAACAAATTTCTCCACCATTGGAGTTATTTCTTCATCATCGAGAAGGGTTCCACCATGATGAGAAATGCCATGGATTTAATGGAGCCGAAACCAATGGTAGAATTGCACACGATTTGGGCATCCTGCTGATGAACAGTAACTGTTTTGCTATTTTTTCTTCAGCAGCATTATAGTTATGTCTGTTCAGATATCTATATGCCATTACTGTGGAGTAAATTATCCTCTGCAAAGGCCATAAGGCCCTGAAATAAATCCTTGGAGTGCTCATTGGACTCTAGTTGAATAGCAGCTAAATCAAGAAAGTGGGCACCAGTAACTTGGAAACCAAAATGTTGACAAATAGTGTTTCAGATGCTTTCAATTGATGTGGACTTTCGAACGAGGGTGTTACAAGAAATGATTGGACAGTAATTAGTGATTTGTCTAAGCATTAACTCGAGAAAACCTGCTTTTTGCTGAGCGGTAAGTTGTTTGGGTTCAGGAATGCTATCGTTGTCATCGGTGAAACCGTGCAGTAGCTGGGCCTTAGTTTTCTTTGCCCACAAAGTGACCTCAGCTAAAAATGGAGAAAAGTTTGGGTTCATTGAAAAAATATATAGAATATTCTGTTGCCAACTTTCAAAGCTGGTGATGGTTTCGGTTTTGCCAAGAGACCATTGTTTCAGAGCTCTGGTACTGGCCTTAGTTCACTTGTTGCTTCTACTGATTTGAAAGGTTATGAGTATCGGTAGGTTGAAATGTGTTTAAAGGAGAAGGTCATTCAAAAGTGTCAATGTTGCAGTTGTGGTCAATTATAGCAAGCTGCATTATGTTCTTCATGCCATTGTAAGAATAGTATTGATTCTTCTGCACATACTTCTTAGCCATGGAATACTTCCAAACATCCGGTTTGAATAAAATCCGCTCGGAGACACGCATCCTTGAGAAGTTTTGCTTTCCATACCACTTCCTTCAAGGTACTGTGAGCTGGAAAGCCAATCGGAAGCCATAGCTTGTTTCTCCTTTGCTCGTTTGTCAGTTCTCATGCTCGCATGCTGAGAAAAACTAAAAATCTGGCCATTCATGAATGTCAGCCACGTGACACAGAACTGACTTCCATTTTTCCTGACAAACAGGCTGATCTCCTTCTGATGTTGCTGTGCACCACCAAAGGCGATTAACAACAGATGCTATCCACGGCAGTAGGTCTGAGCACTCTTTATTGCAAACAGACTTTGCCAAATGCCATGGGCCAAATCTGTGTTTGATATTGGACTTGTCATTTCTCATCATAGCAGCAACTTAGACGTGCCTTCATATTAAATATAAAGGAATGTTTATTTACCGAAATACCGTTGTCAATTAAATTTGCATACTTTTCGCTCTCTACTGTGTAACCCAGCGCAAATTACAAGAATTTACAAGCCTGTTCTATTATGTTACCTCTATGTAATCTCAAATAGCGATTTCATACCTATATTAAAAGATTATTCGAAAGGCAAAGCACGCCCTAAAATAGCAGCAAACAAGGAGTGTGTGTATGTGTGTCATATGTGCGGGGCTGTAGATATTTAACTTTTTATCTGAGAAGAAGGGGATTAAAGCCATACTTTTTACCATCTCGTTCGCATTTCTTAGCCACCCCCACCCCTTCTCATTATTGCACAGTCCATTAACCTGGTTAAGGTATATGTACCAGGTAAACGTTTATTAGCTCAGTGTCCGTAGCAAACAGGTTGATGAGTTGTCCATCCCGTTCCAACATATCAAGGCAACTATTAAGCCCCTCCTTCTCCATACAGTTAGAGTTAGCAACTTCTGATACTTGCAAAAGGAAAAAATCGAGAATTGTTTCGGTAGTCACCTGTATCAAGCTGTAAGTTCCATTTTTTGCATTATGTCCAAGACTGTCACATCGTCCGTCGCCTGCAAACACAAGTGGGTGTCCCCTAAATTATTCCAGAATTTCATTCTGCTGGGTGAGATAACGGTTGTTGATCACTGGCCAAAGTTACTTCCTCTGAATAAGATTAAAGTTCCCTTTCTTAAAGAACCTGATGTTACACGCACTCATAAGTGCACTTACTCTCGAGAAGCGATTTCCTGTGAAAAGAATTCCCCCGGCGCAAATAAGGTTTCCAGTTGGGGTTCCTTTCGTAAATGGTTGAGAAAACCAAATCTCGGTGTGACCAGCTGTGCACACGGTAGTAACACAAATTAAGCTTCCTCTCTGCTTTAGATCAGCTTTTTTTACAACATCACCACAATTTCGGCAAATCTGAAATAACTGTTTCAAACAGCTGTCAAATACAATTGACTTACTCTCATTGCTCGATTGCTCTTTGTCTTCAAGCCAATTGGTACTTGAATCCTCACAGTAATCTTTGTTTTCATCATCGGAATTCTCAGAATCGGGAAGCCATTCTTCGTCTGAGGTGTTTGAGCTGCAAACTGACCTTGCATCACTCACTTCATCGCAACATTCCTCATCAGACATATCGGACATCTCTGGGTCATCCTCAAGTCGACTATTTTCAGGCTCAGGATTTATTGAAACATTCTTAGGGGAACAATTCAGCTTTGTTTTGCAATATGAGTGGTCCAGTTCAACGATCTTTTGCTTTTCTTTGGATGTTAAATTAGTTTCAACCACTGGGCATTCAGAGACCATAAGTTCCTTTGGATGGTCAGTTTGTGTTCCGACATCGACAAATTGTTTTAGGATTGACTCAAGGATGGGTTCCGTTTCTGTCCCTACATCAACACGATGTTTAACGGTTACGGGATCAACATTGACTCCACAGTTGTTGCCAACCACGCCTTTTCGGTCGTCATTCACAAGGAAAAAGCTATTAGGACCAGCCTCAAAGGGTTCTATTACAGCCCATCCATCTTCATTTGAACCTTCGGCCACTTCGGTCATCTCTTCCGCCCTTGATTTCTCCATTATTAACTCAACAGCCTGAAATACAATTAACCGGCGATTTATGATCAAGAAAGCGAAAAAGTGTAACACTTAGGCTATTAACCGTTGGAAAATGTTGGCTTTCTGTCGCCTTTGGGCAACAATAAAAACAATGCGGGACCAATGAGACAAGCTTTTCTCCATGTTGTGGTTTGTGAGCATATAAGTGTCATGAGGACATCGAAACGTTAGCTTGAAGTTAAATGTAATTCTACACGTAATTTTCATTATCAATTCGTAAAAAGTAAAAAAGCAATTTTGCAAACTTTAAAAGCCGATTAAAATATATTAATATACTTCGTAAATTTTAAAAACTTGTGCTGCCAGCGCTTCTCTTATGTGTCAAACTAACTAATTTGTAAGTCTGCACGCGCTATATTATCAGTGATAGTATAGACAAATAAATAATCGTTCGAGGACTATCGAGGTTTGATATCTTGAAATATGTTTTTTTAACCCGGAAACAAAACACTATATTCTGTAAAATACACTTTGGTTCTCGGAATCAATTTACGAACGTAGAATGCTTGTGTTTAAACAAATGTCGCCGGGTTTATTTTTTTCGAAAGTAAATACACCTCTTCTGTTCGTTCATTGATTATTTAAACTTTATCGCAATTCTTTTGAATTAGTGCATAAATGTTGACTAGCGTTTAGATGCCAATAGTTGTAATAATTCAGAGAAATTAATTTGTGCCAAAAGTAAAAATTATAAAAAAAAGTAACTTTATTTAATTTATTAATCTTGTTTTTCTCCATCGATCGCATTGACCAAATGTACAGGTTTTTATCAACATCACATCGCTTAACTTTTAAAGCTGAAATTACCATTTTCCATGGCACATTAGGTAGCCGGAGTAAATGCGTGTATAGTTCAGTTTAGGATAAGCTGTGGCTGGCTTATTATAATCATTTACGCTCCAAACATGCCCTAGCCGTTCATACAACAAGAAAAGAACATCTTTGAACATTAAGCTGCTTTGAAGAAATAGATTTACCTTACCTCTTTTCTGCGTTTAGTCGCTAGTCTCCGCTCGCTCGTAGCTCTCTTTTTAATAGAACCGGGCTTTTTGAAAATGGTTGGAACTGCATCTGGATTTATCTTTCTTTTGCGAGTCATACCACCGAGGAGACTATGTCGGTGGTCCACTTCAAAACAGTCCTCAGTGAAGTGGTCTGAACAGACAAACAAGTGCTCTACTTTTGGTAAGAACTTTTTGTCACGGCCAAGCTTGATTAGCCATTGCTTGGATAAGTTTTTTCTTTTAACCGGAAAACGATGAAATGAAATACCTTTTTTGCCGTCTCTTTGAGACCTATTTGAACAATACGGTGCTGAACAAAAAGGCATGACTTAAAAGATTTTTTTTTAAAAAAAATTACCACAAAAGTGAATGCGAAAAGGTCGAGTCAAGTGTTCAAGCTTCCCGCCAAACGTCAGGTTGAACTCAATGACGTCACGGCAACATCGCCAGGCTTCTAAGTATATTCCAAGATGTCGGCGACCATGCATGAGTTTTGGGCTGTTTTGAACAAGGATTTCATAAGGATAGAAAGCTCTTTGGAAATTGAAACTTCGGTGAGTACCTAATGTTTACATTTCCTTTCTATGGACAAAAGGGGAAACGTTGATATTTTCGAATGACCTTCTCCTTTAAATATCAAAGCTAGTAAACCAGAATCTATTTTTAGTAGAATATTTACATTTGGACATTGAAGATAAATTATATATGATATAAATGTTACTTAAAATATAATATAAATATATTCAAGATATATAATATTGACCGTATAACAAATACATATATTCTCTCAAAACAAGTTTGTAGCACAATCTTTCCCAAACACAAATCGATCAAACTGACACATATTTTTATAAATACTGACAAAATTACATCCGAAATGTTTTTCGGCATTAATTTTTACGACTTCTGACTTTTGATGGATCAGAAAACAGCAGATAAAAATGAATAATTCATCACTTACCTTAATTCCTTGCCACGCTCTGCCTTTTGAGAATGGATTTCGTGAATAATTGATGCTTCATTTATTGTGGTCAGCGGATACCCCGCCTAACTTGGTTCCTAACTCGGTTCCTAACTTGTTTCCTAACTCGATTACTAACTCGATTCCTAACTCGATTTCTAATTCGATTCCTAACTCGATTCCTATAAAGATTTCTTTCGAAGCGATGGAAATAGATTATTACTCTTACATTTTCAGTTTGTGGAAAAGCCTCCATAACGTGATTCTGTTTTTATATATAGAAGTTACCTCTGTCCGAGTAAGCCTGGGCTGCTTAAAACTATTAGAGCCTGGATCCAAGTTAAAATATTTTCCTAAAATATTACATCCTCCTTTTTTCTTTTCTTTGCTTTTTTCTATTTTTGTTCTTTGCAGTTTTGATAAACTATTTGTTATTATCTAGGGTTAAGTCTTAAATTATTATGATTCCAGTACAAGTTCAGTTTGTTGGGTGGTTTGATCGCTTGGCCTTATCGTGTAATGTATTTTCTTGGTGGATTGATATTTTCGTAAATCTTGGTTTGGTTTACAATTTCAGATATTGTCTTTGTAATTGGAGGCTCATCTGGTTTCACCCGGTCTAGTTTCAGCAGATGGCTCAATATCAAAATCAGGTTCAGCCTTGATTGAGCTTACAACAGATAGTACATTAAATGCCATGATCTCATAAATAAGTTTCACATAAAAATTTCCAGGAGGTGACTTGACGCTAGGACAAGCCTAGGGGTTTAAGTCAAGCCTCCTCGCCATACATTTAATATTATGTTTTGTGTTATATATATGTTATATATGTGTACATATAACTTTTTTTTCTTAACTGTTTATGGCAAATATTGTTCACTATATTGTTGTTGATTGTAGGTGCCTGACGAAGATTTTTACGATTTCGCCTTTATTCACCATTCTCTGTCTGTGTGTACTAGACGTATCTGTGATTACAACTGGTTCCCACGTTCCATTGCGCCTGCGAACATTCATTGAATTACCAACGTGAAGAGGCTTTACAGGTTTTGAATTCTTGTCAAAAGCAAACTTTTGAAGCAGCTTGTTGCAACTTGACATCTTTTTTATTTCTCTTTGGTTTTGTATTTTCGGCTCCAGCTGCTTAGTTGTAAAGAGAGTTATTGATCGTAGACGTCAGTTCATGAGACGTTGTGCGGGCGAGGTAGTGGCAAATACTGGCGAGTTGCGGTATCTAATATGCTTAAAAAGATTTTTTCTCATCTTTTATGGTTTTTTAGAAGAAGTTTTAGTGTTTGCACTGTTTTCTCGGCAAATCCATTTGCATGGGGATGGTACGGACTACAAGTAACATGCCTAAAACCCCATTTTTTTGAAAAATGTGAAAATTCTTTTGCACTGTATTGAAGACCATTATCCGAAATGACTTCTTGTGTCACACCATGTCTTAATAACTGCCTATGCTTTGGTATTCCGTAGGCGTTCGATCTCAAAATATCGACTGTAATATTCAACATCAAGAACAAAGTCCATGTTCTCTAAAGAAAACAAATCTGTTGCAACAATTTGCCAGGGAAGTTCTGGTGTTTGACGAGGAATCATTGGTTCTCTAGCATTTGCTAACTGGTATTCTTGACATACTTTGCAGTTTGAAACTTTTACGTCAATGCCCTTATTCATATTCGGTCAAAATAAAACATCTCTTCCTCGTCTTTTAAATTTTTTAATTCTCATGTGGCCGAAACGAATGCAATTTATCATTTCTTCTCTTAATCCAGTAGGAACAATGATTCTTTCATCTTTCATAATTATTTCTTTATTTACCGAAACTTCATTTCTATAATTCCCTAAAACACTGACTTAGGGCACTGACCTTTTTTTTCTGGCCAACCATTCAATATCCCTTTATTTTGTTGATGTAACTCCTTATCGTTAACTGTAGCTTGGCGAAGCTTTTCAAATTTCTTATCCGATACTGGAAGGTGCGACAAAACGGAGTGAAAATATTCATCAAAAGCTTCCTCTTGGGTTTCGATTTCTATCAAACTTTTTCGGGATAAGGTATCCGTCACTGGAATCTGCTAACCAGATGTGTACTTGACATCAATATTATAGTATAGTAGGCGCCAAGGCTATAGGTTTTTTTAAGAAAGAAAGAAGAGAAAAATATCATATTCAAGCCCTTGGCGGGATTCGAACCTCATATTTTCGGTTTACTAGTTCGACGTTTTAACCACTACACCACAAGGGCCAACCACGCTGGCAACACAGCCGGAAAATGTTATATAGATGGTAACTAAAGGGGTTCCCAGGGCTATATTTTTCTTTAATGGTAAGTTGAACTCCGTAATTACTATTACTACTACACCTTTTAATCCCTCATAAATTTTTTCTACTTTTTTCCGAAACACATCTTGGGCTGAATGAAATGGTGTATGGTAATGTTGAGCTTTCAGGTTGAAGCATTAACTGCCAATACCCAGATTTAGAATCTAGTTTATCTATCTCCTTAGGGGAGATGGGTGGAACAGTCAGATACTACATCTCTTTCCTATCTTGGATGTTGTACCAACGTAACATACACAAAGTTAAAACATAATGTTCGAATAAAGTTCTGCATGATATAAAATTGAATTCTTAAACAATAAAGTAAAAGTTTGTTTTAACAAATAGTTAGTAAAAATCCTCAATAAATAACATAGTCCTGAAAACGGGCAGGCTGCTTCCTGGCACAAACTGGTCTGCCTGCTGGTTCCACAAGTGATTTGGCAACACACTGATCAAGAAAAGGTTCATCATCGTCCTCACCAGGATCAATATGTTCTGCTGGGGTTACACACGGAACAGGTTTAAAGAACGAGATATTTCTAGTTACTTTATGCCCTTTCCTCTCTGCTGTTACCATCATCCCTTTGACATCAGAAACAATGTATGGGTTAATATTAAACTTAGAATAAAGTTTGTTACAACTTTGTTGTTTCACAAGAACTGAGTCTCCTACTTTTACATTTGATGGTTTGGACTTTCTTTTTTGTCAGCATATTCTTTCATTTTCTTCTTTCTTTTTGCATCTTACTGGAGTGCTGCAGACCTTGCCAATTTCAATATGGTTTTTGCTCGGGTGGGGCCAAAAAAAACAGACTGCTATTTAAGTCTGCAAAAGATGCCCTTAAAGATATTGAGGCTAAGTTTCTGGAGCTGCTTCCCCGCTGCGGTGACATCCACTGTATAGAAAATTTGTTTTACCAAGGAAGGGGCGGTAAAACAAAATATTTGAACAGTTCACTGCACGAGTACAAGCGCTAAATAATATTTCTAACCAGGATATTGACAAACTGATATCAAGCATGAATCGTAGACTGACGCTGTACTAGCCTCCAAAGGTTACAAAACAACATATTAACAAGATCAATCTAAGGAAATTGTCCTTCAGTAGCATATTAATAAATTTTAAAATGTAATGGAAGTTGGCTCGAATGAGGCCGTTTCTACTGAAATATTAAAAAACGTTAAAACAGTTAAAAACTGTTTTAACGTTTTTTA
>JAOTRI020096615.1:0-14778 GCA_028564885.2 Zoanthus sanctaehelenae | reverse complement strand
ATAATTGTTTTCAAACTCAACTCCTTTTCCTTCTTGTTCTTGTAAAAAATCTAAAATATGAAATTATTACCAGAAAACAAAACAGTTAATAAATAAATATATTACATACAGTACTTTTTATTTACATCATTAACTATCAAACCAAATAATATTTCAGATACAGAATATATTAAAAGTTATTTGTTACAATGGCAGAGTTCAAAACAACGTTCTAAAATTTTGTTTTATTTTGTAAGCTCTTTTGTTTGGTCTAAATTTTTTGCCAGCTGTTTTTGTAGCCAGGTAAAATATCCTGTTTTCAAAACAGTTTAAACATATTATGTAACCTACAAGACAACTGTTTTGTGGAAACGAAAGTCGCCAGCAAGGTCCAAAATCTACTGGCTATTGTTGGCAGCCGGCCACTATTTTGAACCCTGAATGGACAAAAATAGTTACCTTATTAGGCAGATATAAATACTCTGCAGGGTTTTTGAGTGTTTTTTTTTATTTTTTATTGGTTAATTTGCAGCACAGACCATCATCATCATCAATCCAGTTTTAATCTGGTTTTATCCCCGTAAACGAGGGTGGCTGGATTTACCCCACTCTGCCAGCAATCTCTCCCACTTCCACTCTTCATCTCACTCAATTCACTGCATCCTCCCTCTTCAAACCAACACTCCAACTCTCCTTCTCCATCTGTGATTTCCATGTCTTCCTCGGTCATCCCTTGCTTCCTCTTTCCATTCACTTCAAACTCCAATGCCTTCTTCAAAACATGGCCATCATCCCTCCTTAACACATACCCATACTATTTTACTCCATTTGCTTTTGCCATCTGAACCACTGTTTCCTTCAATCCCAACATTTCCATTACGTCTTCTGTCCTCCTTCTCTCCATCAGTTTCACACCACACATTGCTCTCACCATCGCTCTTTCGGTTCTTCTCAAAATTGCCATCTCATTCTCCCTCAAACACTATGTCTCACTTCCATATAACATCGCTGATATAACACAAGAAGCTTTACTTTGGAGAAACTTGCGTTGGCTATGGGAGTACTGCAGTGGCAGCATCTCTGGTGTGAATCATCCCAGTGGTCTTGTGACTTTTTCGGTAAAAGTCTCACTTTTTGTGTGACATATAAACTTTAAGACTTGTAAAAAACAAGAGTTTGATATTTTAAAAGTCGCAAATAGAATTCGAAATCTCATAGTACCTACCAAAAAATAAAACACAAAAAGAAGCCTGTAAATTTAAATATTGTGGTTGATTCGCAAAATGTTTGTTTTTGATCTTGTTTTTGTGCTGTATTACAAACAGATTTACAGTATTTATCCCTTTCAGTCCCAGTTGTATTTTGCTAAATTCTCCCAACTTGTTCCCTTCCTTTCCATTGAGCAATTTTGTGAGAAATTTACTTCTCATCTGCAGTTGTTTGCTTTGTTTTGATCAATTCTCAATTTCTCATTACCAAATATCTTATTTTGTATGTATTATGGAGGAAGAAGTCAGGTGCTGATAAATTACTGGAACTGAAAGGATTATAAATAAAAAAAATTTAAACTTGAAATGTTATAATTATTTTTATTTTTTTAATGTTTGTTTTGATCTAACATATAATGCCACCACTAAGACGAAGGGAAATTTGATTGGTCAATCCAGTGTGAAACCTCAAGTGGGCAGTTTCCAAAATCCCAGGGTTTGTCTGCAGGCAAGAGTTTCCTTCCCCTCCCCCATCCCCTCCTCCCACTTTTTTGCAACGAAAATTCTTGCTATGCAGGCAAAGTTGTTGGTTATCTTATAAATATAATATCTAATAGAATTCTGTATAGCAGAAATGAATTTCTTTTAAGAATATGAGGAAGAATTTTAAAATCTTTGTGAAATCCGAGCCAAGTGTCGTTCACTTTATATAATCTATCAATAAGAGTTTTAATGAGACCCAATTTGTATGAAAAAGAAGTAAAACTAAAAAAGTTAGTTAACAAACCAATAAATGTCCACTTACATTTAAGACATTTAATTTGTAGTTAGACCATTCTCCACTCCTCTTAAAAATGAAAATTAGCTTTATAAAGCAATAAATCTGGATATGGACTTTATGCTAATTAAATTTACTTTTTGAAAATCAGCTCTATTTCTGTAAGGAAATAGACTGTAACAAACTACTTTTCAAAATGTTTAATATTTTTAAAGTAAGCTTAACAACAATGAATGACGCCAATCAAATGTACAGTACTTTAGTGATATATTTGGGCAGCTTCGCACATACTAGATTGACACGTAGGCAAATGAAAACAATTAAAATTATATTCTAAATCTCAATATCAAGAAAACGATCTGTTTAATCAAGAATTGTTGAAAAACTTACAAAAACCAGAGCATATAATTTAATGAAAGCGCAAAAAGGGTAGAATAACCTAACATGATAAAACAAATGACTATACATCAATAACACGACAAACCAGTCAAAACCGACCAGGGGTTGTTTAGTCTTTAGATCACGCACGTGTAGAACTGAAATCTGATTAATTTGTACGACCATATATTTTCTATAACATATGCACAAAAATAATCACAAAAAAAATTGCCTTGTTACTGCAAAAAAAAAGCTGATAAGTTTCCTAAATCCAGCTTTATCGATCTGCTCCTAATAGTTTAAAAAGTGAGCGCCGGTAAATTTATGCAATTGTTACGTTCTAAAATATTCTAAGCCTCACAGAAATATAATTTTTATTTAAATTACAAAAAAATGACTTACCAGAAGTCTGGACTTCTCCTTCTTCATCCGTTTCATCTTTGCCATTCTTTTTTTCGTCAGATTTCTTTCGTTTTCGAAGTTTTTTCTCACTTTCTTTAGTATCAGTTTGGCCCTTTGTTACTACATCCCCATTCTTGGATGCAACCTTGGATGGACCGTGCGAGTGACCATGGCCTCCTTTAACGATCCGCACAAATTTCTCCACAATCAGAAAAGTGATCATGCCGGCTAGAACCCACAGGCCAACAATCATATCGGCGGTGTGATCGTGGGTCTCTGAATGGCTGTGAGAATGAGAGTGAGAATGAGAATGGTCATCCCCGTCGTGTGTATGAGGGGATATGGCGTGAGGGATCAAGTGTAAAAAAGCATCTCCAAGCAAACCTCCAGAAGCGAAACTCAACAAGACCTTGAGCAGAGGCTGTTGCTCGGCAGAATTGCTGTTAAGTGGAATAAAGAACAAGATAAAGAATGGAGCGGCACTGATTAATAATGTCGATCCGAGGGCCTCCAGCCACATTGTCAAAGTGGATCGAATTCGTCTATTCATTCGACCAATCGAGGGCTTGTGTTTTACATGGTCATGATCATGTCCAACATGTTCATGCTTGACACTGTAAGTGAGATCTTCGGGTTTGTGTTGGTGTGAGTGTCCATCGTGGTCATGAGTGTTTTCCTGATCATCACCTACAACTTTGGCTTGATCCTGAAGGTGCTCATGGCCGCTCTCTTCTTGTTCATGCTCATTTTGCTCTTCAACTGGTTGGTTGTTTTCTCGGAAGTATTTTGAGGCTCCCTGAGCTAAGTTTTCGTGACCAACATGATCATCATGTCTGTGAAAATGATCGTGTTCGTTGTGATCAACAGGTTCATTGAATTCCCGTTTATATTCAGCTCCGCCGCCATGACTGTGTGCATGGCCTTCTCGTACATCAGCTAAACACTGACATAAAAGTGTAGCTATTACTAAAGCAGTTAAAAAAACGCCGACAACTTTCCACATTATATTTTCCTTCGCGGAAAATGACAACTGACTTTCCTCAAACTTTCCCTCTACACTCGCGTTTGCAGTTCCTTTTTGTCAGCTGGGTCCACGTGGCAAGCATGCGTGTTGATAGATTCTGGTCATTCTCGTTCCCAGATTGTGTCGAGTGACCGGAAATCGATTGCCATTTACATGAAGGTCTGGCTACATATTTTAAAACTTCGACTGAAGGGTAATTATTAAACTCGAAGCAAATTATTATTTACCATCCTTCTTTGAAGTAATGTAAGTCAAGTTGCAGGTAAACTTTTTCTTGTTTTTTTTAAGAAAAAGTAGTAATCACTATAAGTTTTGAATCTGATTTACCATATTGAAGTTTGAATTTGAGTCTGTTCCATAAGTTATTTAATTTGTAAAATGCCTAGGAAAGATTTTTCATTTGTTTTTAAAGCAGAAGCAAGCAGATCGTTTAACTGAAAATTATCTCAGTTTGTATTGCGAATATTTTGAAGGAACTTCAATTTAGAATGGTCATTTATCATACCGAAGATATTGCAATTTGTTCCAAAATATTATTAGTTTTATACAATCATTTGATTCTAATAAATGATAACAAAAAGAAGATCAATATTAAATTATTAACCAATGATAATAACAGAAATAGTAAAATATACATATTTGAATAGTTATTAAGCTTTGAAAGATTACTAATTTATCTATAAGATTATTATGAGAATATTTGCTGCGGACATTTTTACACATAAACTAGTTTATTTTTTATTAGCAGTGTATTCTCAGATTTCAGATGCAAAAAAAAGGTTCAAGTTGAAAATTAGCATAATAAAGTAAATAAACAAATACCGGCTAAATAAAAACTTTAGCAGAAATAGAATCACTTTGCATGTTAAGTTCTGGGGTTTTTTTTGCATTAAAAGTATTTAGCCATTATTATGCTAATTTTCAACTTGAACTTTTTTCTTTTTGTCATTAAGTTATTTAACTATTGTTTGTAGCTTAATACTTATAGCACCACTTGCTTTAATTATTTTAAACTTGAAGATTAATTTTAATATTTTATTTTAGGTCATAATTTTGCAACTAGTTAACATCTCTGAGAGCTACCTTACCACTACTTTCCTTTTTTTTAAAAAAAATGCAGTGACTAAACATTTGCAACCAGTTGCATAAATGCAACCATAAATATTTTTTAGTTCGAGCCCTGAATAATATGACACACTGAAAACTTCAACTTGTACACTTAAATTAATGTTGTGATTATTATTGTCAATCATTCTGTTTGTAGATCAACTGATCAACATGCTATAATAAAGTTGACAGTAAACAGTTGTTTGTTTTGGAAAATGGATCCCAAAAAAGTACTTTGCAAGTATGTAAACAATTATCTGCTCCCATTAAAGTATAAGTATGCAGCTATATGTTGAACTAAAGTACTTTAAACAAGTCAAAAATTTTATATTGTCAGTACTACAATAAATTAACTTCCAAAAACTGTAATTATATCATGACATGTGTATATTTTGTTAAGCAAAAATTTCACCCTATTTTATTAGAAGACTGTACTTGCCATATTTGGTTACATACTATTAACAGTTTTCAGTTGTTTCCATCCTATATGAACTTTATTTGGACCTGCATGGCTTTTAAAGTCCTGCAATTTTGTCAGCTGTTCTACTGGGCCCAGTTGTTCAAAGGCTGGTTAAGTTTAACGCTGGGTTAACCCTTTAACTCCTTAAAACCGGCCTCAACCGGCCTTAACATATTGTAAATGCTGCCAATAAGACGAAGGGAAATTTGATAGGTCAATCCACTGCAAAATTTCAAGAGGACAGTTTCCAAAATCCCAGTTGGGTTTGTCTGCAAGCATTTCCTTCATTCCTTCCTCTCCCCCACTCCCTCCTTTTCACTTTTTTGCAATGAAAATGCTTGCTACACAGGCAACTGAAGTATAAAGAATGGAAAAAAATCTAGATTGAAATATCAAGTAAACTTAACTAAGATTTATTCTATTGAGAAATTGCTTCCCAGTGGTCAAAGCTCAAACAGAACATGATCTAGACCAGTGCTTGATGGTTAGTGGATCGTTTCATCATGATGCAATATCATATCTTTCATTTGATGTTGGCAATATTTTATATAGTGATGGCTCCCCCCTTAAAACAAAATCATAATTTTTTAATTTATAATAAATACACTAACTAATATAATTTTATTTAATAAATACAGTATATAATGATAATTATTGTTTCTTGTAATTTATTCCTTTTAGTCTATATAATCTGTATGGGATTATTAAATGTGTACAATATAAATTAATAAGTTTCACATATTTGTATTAATAATAATTTTAGTTAATTTCGTAGATAGTCAGTCTTTATTTGATTTATGTAAGGCAATCTTAATCCATGCATGGTGGCACAGATCTGTCTTAAAAATAAAATTAGACAGAGATATAACATCACGGAAATGTATGAGACACCACAGAAAAGTTTTCAAGAGCCTAAAATATATTTTACTGATTTCCATATCAGAGAAGATGCAAAAATCTAGATAAATTTTTTTTACATATTAATAAATTTGCATTCACTTGAAACAAACAACTAAGTGATCTCAAATGTATCTTTTAAGATCCCGAGTATTTTATCACCCATAATATTTTTTTGTTCCTAGACTAGTTGCAACCATCTTCTGATAAAGAAAAATCTCCTACTGACTGATCTCTACATATTAAGTACAGTAATTACAATATTTATTCATGTAGTGCTGCAGTTTTGTTCAAAGCTATGTGACATTAAGTAATTAGTACTAACTGTAAATTATTTTTAATTAATGAGTAGTGGCTATATCAGTTCAGAATGATTCAGGTTCCAGTGCACCTTTAAATTTAAGGTACTACATGAATGGAGTATGCAGAGAAAGTACAAAGTGTACATATTCTCACGATTCCAAGGATAAACCATCAATGGTATGACCTAATTAGACTTGTAAATATGCATATGGTTTATGATGTATGTAGTGGTAATTTGAAATTGGTACTAATTAGCAATCATGAGGCGAATCATTGCTTACATCATTGTTTACATTCTGCTTTGTTAGCATTAATTGTTTTTACAACTCTCGGTTGCTAACGAACAAGTATAATTAACAAGATTTCAGTCTAAACCTTATAAGAAAGCTTGTTGAACTAACTTGTAAAGAGATGAGAATTTTGATGCTATTCAAGTATTTTTTAAAAAGATTTCATTGACAGTTTCAAAATACTCAAAACAGCTGTGTGGCAAAACGGTTAATGAGCCATACATTCTCTGTAAAATATCCATAAGGTCACAGAAACAGTGGTTAGCTTATCATTCTGATATTTTCAAAAGTTGTTCATTTTACAGTCTGAACACTCTCAATATAAGTTGTGCTTTAGTATCTGAAACCTCATCAGAAACTGGCATACATGTACATATGCTAGTGAAGAGGAAAATGTAAACAAAGATCTGCCTATATGAAGTGTTTTCAAGGAAAGTTAGATTACAAATGAAACAAAACACATGTTCACATGCCACCTCTTTTACTTTAAAAAAACCTGAAAAGTGTGGAGCATGTTGGGCAAAAAAATAGGTCTCTCAACATACTGTATTAGACAGCAGTCCTTCGTATCTGATATAAAAGGTAACTCAGATAAAAGCATGAAACAATAAATTAATGTACTGTAAATACTAGCAAAATTTATGTGTGCTCTAAGTTTTACAAAATTAAAGTACTGTACATAATGCAATGTTGATGGTGGCAAGGGTGCTGGTTGTTGCTGATCCTCTGCAGTGAGTTAACTTCCTTAGCTTGTGGGTTTACCAATTATTGTGCTGTTGTTTATTTTGCATTTTGGATACTCAATGGCCTCTACATTTGGAATAACAGCAACTGACAATGTATTTGAGGATGGGTGTTGTGATCCGATTGTGTGTCTAGTTACGGCAGGTGTTGCAACCACAGCTGTTGTGTACAAGGAGTTTGTGGATCAACTGAAAGTGCCTTCTGAAATTATCCAGGTGTCTTTGAAAACAAGACCTCCCCAAACTAACTCCATAACGAAGAATACTGTCCAGACTGACCAGTTTGTGCTGCTTTAAAACATTAAGTCAATGCATCCATCTAGTTTACCTTTACCATAATTCATTTTTTACACCTGGTGGAGGAGTTGTGTAAAGAGGTGGAATGGGTGAGAGGTTTCTGCTGTTTGGGAGATAGAGTGATCACAAGTGGTGGTTGTGAGGCAGCTGTAACGGCAAGAGCAAGAATTGGTTGGGTGAAGTTCAAGGAATGTGGAGAGTTGCTGAACTCAAAAAGGTTCTTGCTGCAGATGAAATGAATGATTTATCAGAGTTGTGTTAGATCAGCAATGTTATATGGGAGTGAGACATGGTGTTTTAGGGAGAATGAGATGGCGATTTTGAGAAGAAATGAGAGAGCGATGGTGAGAGCAATGTGTGGTGCAAAACTGGTGGAGAGAAGGAGGACAGAGGACCTAATTGAGATGTTGGGATTGAAGGAAGCCGTGGTTCAGATGGCAAAGGCAAATGGAGTGAGATGGTACGGGTTTGTGTTGAGGAGGGATGATGGCCATGTTTTGAGGAAGGCATTGGAGTTTGAAGTGAAGGGAAAGAGGAAGCAAGGACGATCAAGGAAGACATGGAAATCGCAGGTGGAGAAGGAGAGTAGGAGTGTTGGTTTGAAGAAGGAGGATGCAATGAATCAAGGAAGATGGAGAGTGGGGCTGGGAGAGGTTGCCAGAGTGGGGTAAATCTGGCTACCCTCATTTACGAGGATAAAACCAAATCAAAACTGGATTGATGATGATGATGATGTTACCAACGTACTGTGAAAGTTATCACTGACTCATGATTCTGTTGAACATTGCATCCTATGCTTTATTTCAACTTTGGTACAAAGATTCACCATGCTTAAATTGTCCATTTGTATTTTGAGTTTTTGGCCTGCTGTTAGTATTTTAAACAGCTTTGCTAGTATTTTCTCTTTCATAATTTGATGAGTCACACAATACTTGCATGCATGGAGAGCAGTCTTGCAAGTCTATTTTTGAGTGTTCCTTGTTTACTGCAACTATAGATGCCAGACTTGATGATGCTCATGCACTGTCTTTTCTGCCTTGAGCCATTTGAGGAAGGGTTACAATCTGGTGTTATTAGGTGCTTCAAGATTTAGTGGAGACAAAACCAATATAATTGTAGAATTGTATCCTGTTGATGAACAGTAACTAGTTTCAGCAGCATTCATGAATGTATTTGGTATGATAGATGCTATTTACAGATTATGATTATATATATACAGTTACTAATATGAGCAAACCCGGAGCCTTTTTAGATGGTAATTAGGAGTACACAAGTTGCATGAACACTGCAGATGCAGTACAATTTGCAATTTGTATAACATGTACTTCAATCTATATGGAATGGGCATCAATATAATAAATGAGAATCACCTTATTGCTTGGTAAAAGCATACATGTATACCTGGAAAAAAAAGTGTAGCTAAATCCATTGGTGGCTTGGATATTCCTACTGTATGGGTGAAGGAGTGCAGGACTTGGAGGTGGTTGGGATTATAACATGGTTGTAACCTAAAACAATTATAATACAAAGTTTTCTGCAATTAGACAGTTCCCAAAAACTGCACCTATTTCAGACAACCACTACAAAATTAAACAAAGGAAAAGATTTCTGGCCTTTTGGCAACGTTGATATTCGTTGAACCACGGACATGGATTTCCTCACTGGTCTAAGTGCACAGTGTGCTTGAGGTTCAACTTGTTTGTTAGGACAATGCACATCCCTGTAATATGTATAATTTTATCATGACTATAATGTATCATATAAACTGCAAAACAGCACTTGTCTTCCTTTGCTGAGAGATAAAAATTCCAAGTGCATTCATTATTTGGAAAACTGGGAGTAGGAAATGGATGCACAGACAGGAGGAAAAAAGAATGGTGATTATGAGATATCCCTCACACCATTCTTTTTTCTTTCTGTCAGCACATCCATTTTGAATTCTACTTCCTAATTAGGGACTGTTTTGCAGTCTACATTTAATACAAAGTGTAAACTAAGATTTCTAAAATTGTAATCATATTTAATTTAGATTTTTAACCTTTGTTTGTATACACAATTATTTAATAATTCAGTCTAGAATATTGTAATATGTAATGTCACAGTTGATATAATGATCACACTTTTCAGGTGTGTAAATTTTATCTTCAAGGAAGTTGCTCCTATGGATCAACCTGCAGATATGATCATGTCAAAAGAAATGCCAGGTACTGTATGTATATAGTTTAAATTAATTAAATGCTGCAAATACTTCAACATCAAATAGAAAGAAAGTGATTGTCCATGCATTCTTCCAAGCCAGAGGCTAATCAGTGAAAGTTGAAATTGCAGAGGGAGGAAAACTGAAGAGTCATATTGAGATTAACAAATCTCAGCCCACATGTTGAGCTAAGGATCGAATCAATCCCAAGTTGTAAACAAGATGGGAGGCATGACTGCACCTGGCCCCTTTAACGTCGATCAGGGATTGTACACAGTAACTACAGTATAATTATACATTTTCAATCTTGAATATTGTGTTTCTAGCGTTCTGATTAGTTCACTCAATCTCGGTTATCTGCTCATAATTTTATACCGAATGGCAATATATGGAAACTACCTATTGTGCTAAGTTTTGCCAAGCTAAAAAAATGTCAGATTAAAATTTTGTTGTCATTTTCAAGTATCGAAGGGCTTGGAAACTTAATAAAACAATTATTCCATTCACACTTGTTGGATATGAGATGAGGGTATAGCCAACTCGGCACTGCACTCCTCGTGCAGTATGCTAATAACCATCTCATATATCTAATGCTCACTCTTGGAATAATTGTTAAATATTTATAATAAGCAGTTTGGCAAAATTGTGTAATATCTACATTACATGAAAATTAGACATTTTTTATCTCGGTTCAAAAGTGTGCATATGCTTATTTTTGCCTGTATTTAGCTAGCTTGCTACAGTAAATCCTTTACGTGAAAAAATTACTGTATGTATTTAAGCCTGTTGGCCGTGATGGAGCCAGTGCACAATAATTATCTAAAGTACTACAATAGAACTGTATTTAGCTAATTAAGATGCAGTCTGTTTTTGAATGTAGCAAAGCTTGATTTTAGAATAATTATATTTAATGTATACTGTAAATTGTCTTGTTCAGAAACTATAACTGAAGTGCTTAGCCTATAGCTGGATTATGGCTTCTTTCTTATTACTACCAACTGAGGAGTTGGACTGTCCAGACATTGATATTACCAGCTTTAAATGCTTAATGTAGTTATTTGTTTAAATATATCTATCATCAGTATATGAAATACATTGAAAATTATCTTGATTACATTTTTTTAAAGGTTTTCAGGGCAGTTTTTTGTGTTTTTTAGAGCTCGTTTCGGACTACCTCAGCTTCTGAAGACTATATAAAATTATATACTAAAACTAATTCTTGTTTCCCCATAATTATATACAACATGTAGCAGGGTTTCTTTTTCGAAACCAGGCAGAAAAAAACAGTAACATTAATTACAATTGCACTGATCCTGTTCAAATTGAACATTATAGTGGGCTTCTTTATTGCAATTATTATAGTGTAATTAATGATCTGTAATTTACTTACATTTTAGTATCATGCACTAATGATCTTGGTGAACAAAATTATTTTATTAGAGATCCTAATGGAAAATATCCATCCATACCAAAACCAATTGAAATTGGAGGGGTGGCGCATAAAAATGCCAGCAACAAGGAGTTGAACACAAAGGTAATTATATTATAAGACATTATCTATCATCTACAATTTATGTAACACATTGAAAATTAATGTTGGTTAAATTTTTTTAAGGTTTTTAGGACAGTTCTTTGTACTTAATAATTATGTATTATTCTTTGTACAAAAATGTACGGTATGTGTAATAGCATAATTTAGACGAGATCCTATTCCATTATTTAGGAAGGTCTGATAAATTTTAAAGCACAGAAACGGCTCTGGGAGAAGTTTATAACTTTAGTTCTGATCATGGATGTCTACAAAATGAAAAATTAAAGGTCTACAGAAAAATCAATGTTAATTCTTTTTATTGTCCAAAAAGAAAAAAATAATACCCTTGAGCAAACTTGTGCTTGTATTTATACATATTTGTTAAAAGCGTAAGTTAGACAAAACCTTGTTTGATTAGTAATATTGGGTCTGAGAAAGAGTTAAACAGAGATTATCAAGTGAATGTTCATTATGACCGAATGTCATCCACACATCAAAACATCGTGTTACAGTACAGGCAACAGAACTCAGATGCAGGTACGAAATTGCCTTGATCATTGATGTACACAAAATGGAAAATAAGTGGTCTGGTTAGTTTGAAAGAGTAGAAAGTTGTGAATTCTTATGGCTTGTATAAATTTTGTGCCAAGTACAGATGGTCAAATTAACAAAGAAGAAGTCCAAGAGCTCCAGTACATTTCAGCCCCCTGCAAATTGGGTAGATGCACCTGTATTTGTACCAGTAAGTGTACATCATCATCCTCAGCTGTAGCAGCATCATCACTAACATCATCATCAACGCTAACATCATCTTTGTACTAAAATCAAATTTATCATCAGTGTTATCACCATCATGAACATCGCTAACATCATCATCATCACTAACATTATCTTCATCACTTTCATTGCTGTCATCATATGAACATCACTAACATCGTTATTTGCATCCCTAACAACACCATCATCTTTGTCATCAACATCATCAAGAGCTAACATCATCATTTTTTCACTAACATCATCATCATCATCCCCACTGTCATCACAATCATAAGCATCACTAACATCATCTTTTTCCTTAGCATCACCATTATCACTGTCATCAACATCATCTTCATCACTAACATCATCATCATCTTCATCACTAACATCATCATCTTCATCCCTAACAGATCACCATCATCTTCACCACTAACATCATCATCATCATCATCACTAACATCATCTTCTTCTTCATCCCTAATATCGCCATCACTGTCATCACAATCATCAACATCACTAAAATCATCTTTATCATAAAAATCATCATTATCACCAACATCATAATCTTCATCATAACCATCACCAACATCAACATCAACATCATCATTATTACTGACGATTATCAACATCTAGCATCATCTTCATCATCAACTTCGTTTTCATCATCACCATTACCGACATTGAATCATCATCATTTTTATGATCATTAATTTTATTATCACTGTCATCTTAATCATCTTGAATCACTATCATCACCGTCATCTTCTTCATCATATATACATCATTTTTATTAGCATCTTCATTTCCAACATTATTTCTTATCTACAAGTTCCTTTCAATACAATGTTATGTAGTGTACAGTACGAGCCTAGCAACATCAGATATCATCACCATCAAGTTATTTTAGTCACAGTTACCACTAAAAAAGAATATTTTAATACAATGTGGTGTGTATATGTTAGGATTCTTCTTTTTTGGTTTGGATTTTTTTAAACCAGTGAGTTTCTTTTTCGACATAAACATTGGACCAGTTTGCTTTTTTCAAGCCGGTTTCTTTTTTTCAAACCAGTTTATTCGTATCATGTCAGTCTGAAACCAGACTTAAATGAAGTGGAACTGCAGATCCAAATGTCAGTGATTTAAAAAATCTTGTTGTGCTCTAAATTTAAAATAAAACTTTCTAAGAACTGTTGAAGAAAAGAGGGTGAGGTAAGTACAGTAGAAATTGGTGAATGGTACCCAGGGTAGTGGATGGAATATGTAGAAGTGTGAACAATTTCAACTAGTTTCAAAAATGAAATGTCGTTTGAAAATTTCAATGGAAAGAGCAAATTTAACAACATATACTTACACATGCATGGTTATTCTTTAAAAGACGTAATTGTAAACTGAATGTTTCTAAATTTTATCTTATATCTTAGTTTCAAGAGAAATCTTTGTAATTTATCAATTGTAAAATTGATTAGTAGTTTTTGTCATCTTATAGGGGCAGTCTTACAAAGGTCTCCCACCTGACAAGGCAGGTTTACTGTCATCTAGTTCTAGTCATTCTTTGGTTGGACCATCCACTCAGGTATAAAGTCAATCATATGCTTCATAAATTATAAAGTATTTTGATTTTTTTACGTTGGTAAACAAGTAGACCAATCAAATCAAAAGACAGAATTGATATCCTTTTTCCGGAAAAGAAACTAACTTGGAGTGCCTCTTCTGTTAAGGCCTTGGGAGTATATTTCTCAACAAGTGAGGATCAATCAATGATACAAAATCATGAAGAAAAAATTAACAAAATTAAGGAGTTATGTGATTGCTGGAGTCTTAGACGACTGACACTACTGGGAAAGATAACAATAGTCAAATCACTTTTAGCATCACAGCTTGTCTATACCTTGACGCCCCTCAGAACTCACACAAAAACGTTAAAAGAAGTCAATAACATTCTATACACCTTCATTTGGGACGGAAAAGGAGACAAAATTAAACGGACAGTTATGATAAATGAATATGAAAACGGAGGACTAAAAATGCTAGATATCGATTCTTTTAACAAAGCTCTCAAAACAATGTGGATTTCAAAATATTTTGACAAAAGCAACAAAGGAAAGTGGAAACTTCTCTTTGATTACTATCTAAAAAATTATGGTGGAAAATTCGCTTTCGAAAGTAACTTAAACAAACGTGACCGAAAAGCAGTGAAGATCAAAGACGATTTTATCAAGGAAGTGTTTGACATTTGGGCTGACCTAAAATACCAAAATGTGATAGAATCTTTTGATGACTTTTTAGAACAGAACCTCTGGAATAATTCACTAATTAGAATAGACGACAAACCTGTCTATTTTCAAAAGTGGATTAAAAAAGGAATAAGCAAAGTCAAAAATCTTATAAAACAAGATAATGCTGAGAAATTTTTAAGCCATATAGA
>JAOTRI020096604.1:0-14780 GCA_028564885.2 Zoanthus sanctaehelenae | reverse complement strand
ACGCGGAAACTTTTGTATACGGAAAGAAAAGTTTCCGGATACAAAAGTTTCCGGGTTAGTGTGGACGGGGCCTAAGAAGCAGCGGAACACCTGTTTTGATATTCCTTGTTCACTTGATAAATTTACCTTTATTTGCTATCTAAACAATTGCGGCCAACTTCGCAACTTTAATAAAAGATTGAATGTTTAACTGTACCATCGCCAAATTCCTACTCCATCATCATGGACTCGTTCGCACGCTTTTCATGTATTTTTGACTAAAACACAGTACTTTGTAACAGAATATTCATAACTGATATTATTAATGCTAGCAAATCTGCCAAGAACATCGGAGTTTGGCTTGACAGTGTTCTTTCTATGGATGTACAAATAAATAATATCTGTAAAACTGCCCTTTACCACCTTTACCACTTATTCATGGCTATATTATCATTCACGTTTTATAAGTTTTTAACTATCATTGCAAGGCGCGGCTGGATCTTTGAGAAGCGTTGCGCTATATAGGTTTATGTATTATTATTACTACTGGGGCTACCTGTGGCAGGCCGAGTCAGGGTTTACGTCAAATTTGAATCGACCTTCCTGCTAAAATCTGCAATTTTTAATTCAACTTGTAAATGGCTAGATCAACTCGGTCTAAAATTTTGCAACATACATGAACTTCATGTTTTCAAAGTTTACCATCAAACAAAAGTGCAGCCACCTACACATTTAAGTTTATTTTTGTTTTATTTTGATTTACGAGATTTCTTGAATTTGTTTTTAGACACTGAATTATTGCTAGCATTTCTGAGGATGCCAAGGTATTCTTTCTGTGTCACATAATATAGGTATCCCGAGTAAACACCTGCAGGCGTCTACATATTATTCATAACATTATTATTATCCTTATTGACTATTATTATTATTATTATTACTATTATTATTATTATTATTATTATTAGTGGTAGTAGTAGTAGTAGTAGTAGTAGTAGTAATTATTAAAACCGTACCCTTCAGATACAAATCATAACAGAATAAGGTTTGTGGCATAGTCTCATATAGCTTACCTTGATGATCAGTGTTGTTTATCTTCACATTTGCCCTAATCAATTCTCTAACCATGTCTAACATTTCATCTCTTGCAGCTAAAATTAGCGGAGTTGTACCATTGCTGTCTTTGGCCTCAAGCTCCGTTGCTCGGTTTCTCAGTAAAATCTGTTAACATAAATAGACAATATTACACGGTGGCGCAAACATATAAAGGATATTACATGGGCGCACGTAGATACGGATTTTATCTTGTCGTGAAAAGATTTTACAAATGAGCGAAGCGAGAGAAGGGAGAAGATGACTTGTTTAATGAATGAAAACGCAAAACTATCGTGAACGAAGTGCTCGCAAGAGTTAATATGGTAACAATCTTTTTTCTAGTGAAGATAACATGCTATTTTTACTATAGAAAAGAACAAGTTTACGAAAGTGAGAAAAATAGGCATTTTATAGATAATTATATAATAAATACTTCATTATAAAGTGGTAAAAAAAATTTTCCACTAGAAGATGAACTTCATGGGTTCAAGCGAACGTGTAAATTTCTTTTTATTACATAGACACGAACGTTTCGAAAATAGAAACACTAAACGAAAAAGACGGGAAAACAATGAAATGACGCAGCGATATCTTCACTGGTGAGGATACGGAAAATATGTCACTCGTATCCAAAATGTAGTTTTATATGAAATGAACGAGTGGCGCATTTTTCAATAAAGCACTCTATGTAATAAAACAGTTTACAATCAAATGCTACGGACGAAATCTTGACTAAAAATGTGGAAGAAAACACTATTTAGCAGGTTCTTTCCCAAGTAACAAGATGAAACAAAAATTCAAGCACTTTCACTTGTGAACATCCATCTTAGGTATCCTGACAAATCCTACAACAAAGCTCTATCGATATAATTGCAAAAAATGGTCTTCTGCTAGATATCCAAAACACCCAATACTGCCATAGAAATCGTTTCTAAGGTATTTGCACAAACTTTTCCCAAGATATCTGTGTACTAATGTACATTTTAATCATGAATTCGCCATTTAAATATACAAGTGACTTGAAAGGAATATAGTAGTATCTGACTGACCTGGAAAACTCCCTGAGCATCTGCAGCTACTGCCTGGTGCAATGGAGTACGCCCGGATTTATCCCTCGCATTAGCATCTGCACCAGCATCAAGTAACCTCTTGGCAGCATCAGCTCTAGAGTGCCGAGCAGCAAGATGAAGCGGAGTTTCGTGTGTATCGTCAGTTCTACAGCCCGACTTTGCTCCAAGTGAGAGCAGATCAGACACCATGGCCCCTCCACTGTCATCACTGTTGCTATCATCATCTACACAAGAACCATCAATCGGAGTTCCACGGGATGATGCGAGATGAAGTGCAGTAAACCCGCCAGGTCCTTTTGCATTAACGTCATAACCAGAAGTGGATTTCTGGAGATCACCTTCTTGAGGTGGAGTAAGGGCTAATACTGCAGTACAATTTCGAACATTTACATCTGCTGCCTCTCTGTGTAACTGAGTCCACTGACGATTATCAGCTCCTTTTTCATCTAGCTGAGTCTTACTTTGTCCTTCATCAAGACGCACCCTTTTGGCTTGTCTTCCATCTTGTGATGGTGCCAAGTCCATGCGATTGACAGATGCACCTGCTTGTTCTAGTTCACCGGTACTCTTGCCCACGTTTCTGAATCAACAAAGTAATTTAACAAATGAATTTGTCTTCGAAAAGAATAGTGCTGGAATTTTCAGTACTATAACTTACCCTATTGAGGTACGTACACTTTATAAGTACTAAGAAGTGTCCACAGAGATGACAGTTGACAGTGTTTTTATTCGCGCCAATCAGACGCGATCGATAAAAATAAACGTATGAAAAGTGATCGTGCGGCAAGCCACGACATCCTTGTTGGGAAAACTGGCAGATTGCACCGCAAGATGTCGGAACGGTTTGTGGACGTTAGTTAAGCTGATAATTTTATTGCAGTACAAAAAAAACACGATATGTAAAAGAGTTGCAAACCTATTTTACCAGTATGGGAAAGATTTGGATCTTTGAAGTACAGTGACGATAAAAGCATAGCTATGATATGAATACGTTGCTAAATATATCTAGCTTTCTAGAAATTTTAAAAAGTAAGTATAGTTTGCAATATAAACACTTACTGGCTCATTTCTAAAAATATTCTGTAAATAAAAGATATTCAGTGAGTTCCTGAAGTCTGCAAAGTTTCTAAGGTTTTCTAAAGTTTGGAAAACAAGCTGTCTGCCAAGTGACAGGAATGGTAGGAAATCAAAATGTTAATTGACTTTAAAACAAAACATTGAGATCAATGTGAGTAACAAAATAATTTTAAACTTCAACTGATCACAATTATTTATCATGACGCGAACAGGTCGATTGCACGGAAATTCTTTAAGAACGGCGCATAACTTAGTTGTTGTTTCAATATCCTACACGATTTGATAATCGCATTATTAAATTTTTTCAAAATTGTTAGTAAACAAATTATTTTTAAGATAACATAACACCTTTGCAAATACTTTGAGAAAATTTCTATTGGGCACTTCTTTTGAAAGATATTCCAATATTTTTCTGATGAATTTGAGGTCAGACAAATGTAGTTTCAAGCAATCTATTGTTTTTTTGCTGTGCGTTTTTAAATCTAAAAGTGTCGAAAAGGGCAAAAAAACGGTTTTTCGGTTTTGGTAACTCTTGAATGTCTAGAACAGTACTTTAAAAACAAAATTTCCATTACATCACATTTTTGCCACAAAATTGTCTTTTAATGTACCTACGCCGGCCACTCCCAACGAAGATGACGGGGAGTTGCGAATGACGTCACTTCAGGAATCGTCTACCTTTCATTTCATTATTTAACCTACATGTTTTTTCAACGTAAGTTATTTTTTGTAATCTATTTATTTGTTTTATCTTAATAGATAACTTAGGATAACAACTGGGATTGAATTTTGGATATTGTAGAATGAAGATTAGGGATAGTTTATGGTTATGGTTAGGGCTATGTTAATTTAGGGTAAAAGGTGTGGTTATAACTAACTAAAAATGGTAGCTGACATCGGAAAAGGCCTTTTGAAGCAAATGATCACATAGTACAAATAAATATACTCTGGATGGCAAACGAATGTTAAAGACTTTAAGACAAAGTACAACCAACTAGAAAACCGTGAGTGTCTATTATTTTACATTTCCCACAGGAGTTTGTAACGTTAGTTCTCATTTCAGTGACTTCAGGTAAGCTACTAGCACAGTAAAGCTATCTATACTTTAAGGTTTCAAATGCGTCTCAATTTTCAGAAATTTGAAATACAGTTAACGTCCCAAAACTGCAATTTGAAACCAAATATATGCTTTTTCTTAAAAAAATCCTGCTTTTTATGTTTTATATGAATTCTCCGAATGAACTGTTATAAATCCATGACTGTATTTTCAAAATGATGAAAATAGATACCTCATTGAATAATCTTCTCCAATAGGTTCTCGTCGTAATGATCTTCTTTGTCTATTATTACGCCTGATGAATCCCTCAGGATACCATAAGCGAGCATACACAGTCTTTCCTCCGGCCAGAACTCCAACAACGCACAATGGTATACCAACACATAACATGGCAATCCATAACGGGTTAAAAGGGCCTTCAGAGGGTGTTTTTTTTTTGTCCTTTTCACCTATCAATGATATAAAAATACTTTAGATCCTTCAAGGACAAACGACTCTTTCCTTGTTGACAGTAAAATCAAAAGAAAATGTTATCCCATTATTTGTTGCCACTTTTTTCTCTCTCAGATATAAAAACGGGTATGGTGACAGGACTGGTTAGTTTGACAACATTGTGCGGACAGTAAAATATCGCTTGAATGTCCTGATACAGATTTTGCAACAATATTTTTTATAGGTTTAAAACTTTTTCTATTATTATCCATTTCTTGTATAATGCACCTGTCAATGTAAACACCCATCCCCCCCACCCCGGGAAAGTATGGAGCATAGTTGGGGATTGATTGGGGCTTTGGCATGCTGTTGTTCCCGCGGGGGTGAAGCATTAGTCATTTTAGGTAAGAGTGAAAACTGGGGTGAGGAAGTGGACCCAATCTGCCTGGCCGAGCGTAGCATGCGCTTTTTCCATGATTGGTTGCTATGGAACAAGCTGTGCTGTGAAACGGTTTCACTTTTCGTGTACTGGGATTGAGAGGGAGCGTATACCAGAGGGAGAATGGCTCTGTGCAGCGTGCAAGTTTTCTTGATACTGTAAATACAGTTGCATGCTGATTCTGTTGGTAACTTGATCTGCATGGGGCTATTAGACCAAGTTTGTCCCAACGGTGGGGGAATTTGTTCACGTTTTGTAGGGGGTTAGACAGAATTAATGGCTCTTGTACGCGGGGCATTATCACAGTTTAGTTTTGTTTGATGGCTAATGTCACATATTTGGGGATTTAAATTGACATGTGCATAAGTGAAAAATGTTTCCGATTCGAATATAAAAATATATCTTTACATTTACTTTAAAACTTACTTTTCACAGTTACAACGGTATAGTGAAGTTTAAACTCATTCCCTTCTTGAGAAGCTTTAGCGCCAAGCATTCTAGCAGCCTAAAAAATAGAAGATTTTTTGTTAATTTAATATATTTAAAAACTATAATGTAGGCAATTTCAACATGAGAGCCAAACACCAAAATAAAAGAACACAGATATTTTATGGTTTTGTTTTAATACCAACGCAAGTGTTACGTCAACAAAAGAGAGTTATTAGGGCTGAGGTAATGATTTAACACCAAAAATTAAACGAGTGTTATTTTAACACCAATTCTGATAGTTATATTTAAGGAAATTTAATAGATGTTAGCTTAACACCTGTCGCAGTGATAAACTAATACCTCAGGTATCAAACACCCTTAAGCTTGTGGCAGAGATTGACGTTTTTTGTTTAATTTAAGTCCTAGGATAGATCATCAGAGAAAAGGTATGGGTTTTTTTCAGAAAAACAATTTGCACAATTTGTACGTTAGTTACGCCTTGCATTAATGATAGAAGTATTTTTACTCATTAACATGAGTTCCTATCTTTAATTATTTTAGTATCGTTTTAATAAAAGTTAATTCTGTAGGTATTTAAAATGTAATTTGCAAGATTTGCAGAAAAAGTTGCCTGCGGCTCGTTTTTCTCTCGACACTTATTTCGTGAACTTAAAATTCACGCGTGGTTCTATAACTGAACAGAGCGCGCGGGTTCGTTTTTAATTTCTATATTGCTGAATGTATTACTTTACAAGATAAAACTAAAGCATGACATACACTTAACCAACTTTGTTCCTATCACCGACTATACTGAGGAGCAAGTTAATTGGACTTGCATTGACACCTAAGTTGGTGATACAGTAACACCTCCTTCTAGTAAACCTTGAGGTGCTAAAACGATGCAAGGATAAAACAAACACCTATACAGAAGGATCAAATAAACACCAATAGGAATCAAACTAACACCACGGGGATTCAAATTAAGCATTTAGGGTGTTACACTGATACCCATGGTGGAGCTGGTGTGACATCCACTTATGAGAGTTACGTTGACTCCCAAAAAGGTGTTATTTTTAATTCTTTTTAACAGCAATGATGTTAATAACTGAATTTTAGTACTTTTTTTCAGTTAAAACAAATTTAGAACTGGGTAAAACTAAAAACCGAGCAGATCAAAAATATTGGAAAGATGTGCTTACTGTTTCTGTGCCCAGGCATACATCGTCTGTACATCCACGATTGTCAAGTTTAACATGAACTTCAGATCTGCAACAACATCATAAACTTTAACATAAACCATAAGTGTATATATACTTTGTAACTTAAACGTCTCGATGCAAAAAGCAACATAACAATAATTATAAAGTACAATATCTATATAGCGCTTGATCTCAAGCTCTAAGCGCCTTAAAAATAAATACAGGTTTTTAACACTAACAGTGAGTAAGTCCACTAAGCGGCTTGCATGCTATGGTGCAATTTGGCATCCGATTTCAAGAGCCCTCAGTTGAAGCGAGAAGTGTGTGGGTTCTTTTACGTCCTTCGATAAGGAGATCGAGAGACTGGACCTACGTTGTAACGATTTCTAACCGTTTACAGATGTTAGAGCAAAGGCAGCACTTTCTCTTCAGTTATTTGAAGACCCTGAGAGTTGGTCCATTCTAACAAATTGTTAGAAAAATAATAAGAGCACTGCCGAACCGAATTATTTTTGTTTTTCTAAAAAATTAAAGGATACAGATTTCTGACTTCCAGACATACACACTTGTTTATTGCTATCACAAAATCAGATTTTAAGATTTTTGGAATTATTAAGAATTATTTTGAGAAACAACCTTAAAACGAGAATTTAATAACGAGAAATGAAATATTTATTTTTGTGATCTCAACTTCACCTAGTTTGTCCTGACATTTTCAAGCTATAAGGTTTGGACCAAAGCCTTGCATTGTGGCAGAGCTTCCTATATATTGACTGAAAATAATCTTAAAAGTTTGAAGGCAGCACTTATGACTAGATCTTTTCACAAAAATAAATGACATCGGTAAGGTTACGGTGCACTTTAAATGCAAAAAATATCGATTTTTGATAGAGAAAAACTTTAAAAAAAATACTCGTTTTATATGATAATTGTCGTTTTAGGCAACCAATGTTATATGACATTTATTCTGGGCTTCCCTTGAAGCCAGGTTACTCAGTTAATAGCGTTTACTAAATAAAGTGTGTCTCTTGTTGTTGTTGTTATTAAAAAGCAGTGTTTATCTGTGGGATCGGTGAACAATGAACACCACACTAATCAGGTTTTTAAGACATTACAATTAAATTGTTACCTACAGTAAACAAAAAAGAAGGCATTGTAAGTTTTTCTCGAAACAAATTTTAACACAACGTGGGTCATATAATTTCAGTTCTCCAGTGATGCGTCAAACCAAGTGAAAAAGCCAATACAAGGACTGTACTTTTCACACGGAATCGCGTCAAACAATAAAAGAAGACAAAATCATTGGAAAGTAAGGTTTTCTGTTGTTTTATTACGGCGGGACTGCTTTTTTGTGAAGGTATTTATTTGTAATTTTGAAAGAAAGTAAATATTTTTTCCTCTTAAAGATACTTGTAAAAACACCTACGGCTCTTTGTTGTGTCTTTTGGTTTGTTTTGCTTGTTGCTCAGCTACATTTTCGGAGCTTTCTTCTTTTAACAATGAATCAAATTACTAAATGTAATTGCACTTTCAAACAATGTCTTTAAGAAAAAACAAAACAATGTTTTTTTTTTCATAATTCCGCTATGTTAAATTTTAAAAGTGACTATGAGTAAACTATTCGTATATACTAAAAATCTAAGAACTTAAACATTTTCGAAATAACAGATCATCTTCAGAGTGAAATTGACCTGTTAGATCGAAAACGTTTAGTCCTTAGACTTTTAGCATAATATACAAATATTTAAACTAAAAGTCACTGTAAATTTTGTAATTATTTGTTTTGCTTTTCAACTTCCAGTTGTGGGTTAATGGAACAATAAACCAAATTTTTTTCAGGAGATTCAGTTTTTTAAATTCAATTTTAAGCATTAATGGTACAATCTAAAGTTTTCCGTTGTCATTCCGTTTTGGTATATATATTTCATTAATCTTGTAACACTCAAAAATATTCCAAAAATTTAAATGTCATGTAGTTGGAACTCTGCATAGAAAATATTTTCTGTCTAGGTTGACGAGGACGCCTTTAATTACAAAAATAATAATTTATTTCCAAAAATCAACTTAACTTGTAATCGAACTTTTTACTCGTTCAATCATGGAATACATTTTGCACTTGGCAAACGCAATTTGAGCGTTTTAAAACGCACTCGTGCAAATTAATTGCATATTGAACTCGTTAAGGTTCGATTATATAAAAAGCTAAATTCTTTTACGAGTTTAGTAGTCCATGGGGCCGGCGCTCATCTCTGGTTTCTGTAGTTTTAAGCGGATGAGAGTCTTTGACTCCCACTGGACGGGACAGTAATCCATCGCAGGTTAGCCTCCCTACAGACGCTGGCACTCATTTACTTACCCCGGGAGGATGGAAAGCTGAGTTGACTTACGCGGAAAAGAAGGTCACACAAATATTCGATTTTCAGCAAAGTGCCAAGATCGAACTGGGGATCTTGTGATTGGAAAGCAGAGATCTTACCAATTGCGCCAACCATGTCCGCCCTCGATTATTTATACTAATTCAGTTATATATACTAATTCTAGTTCTCGTATTTTTGTACTCTGTTTATCTGTCATAAAGGATATTCACAAACTACATTAATGCAACCATTCACGTTTTGGGTACGAATATCTCAAATTCATGTAATCTTTTTTTGTTCCTGAATCTATTATTTTTTCTCACACACCTTTATCTCCTTATTTACATACCTAGCTCATCCCATTATTTTCAACCCAACGAATTACTACTGTCCAAAATGTCAGATTTATAATTATTTTCAATGCAGTATATATGTAACTGCTAAATTTCACATTATCAATAAACAAAATGTGCGTATTACCCAATTGAAGAGCTTTCTCTTCTCGAACGATGTTTTGCTTGTTGATGCCATGTGCTTCCAAGTTCCACTTTTCCCTTTGAGTCTGACGACATACTATTTGATTTCCTCGTAAGATCTTTTTCCAAAACAACTGGATTTCCAGCATCATCTTTTTTCATAACAGCAACAGTTCTTAGCTCTCTAGATAATGCGCGGATGAATGCCCTTGAGCCGTTGCGAAAAGACGCAGGTGACACCATTAGGACAATTACCAAGGTGCCTTCACTCTGATGGAGAAAAAATCATCAAATACAACTTGACGAAGTAAATGATTTAGCTACAGATTTTTCTTTAGCCTTTTAACCGGCTTTTGGCAAACTGCACTAAAAACATATCACCCTTTTATTCTTCTCCATTTCTAACTTTGTTGCATTCTGTCCATTTCTAATCAACGGTGGAAAAAACTATTACAAAACAAAAGAAGTGCAATTGGTCGTGTTCTGGATATACCCAAAAGACCATTTCGAACAAACTTTAATTTACATACTTCAGATGAAACCAAATGTTTAATAAAAGCTTTGTCAAAGGCAAAGCCATCGGAATTTTGCGAACATGCTCCTCCAAACAAGAATTTGAGTAAAACAGGCTAAGAGTAAATTCCAAACAGAATTTATGACCAACTCCTGAACTTTTTGTCTTCTTAAAGGTGACCTGAACTCCTTTTTTTTTCTTTTTTTGACATTTTGAAATGCATACGACTTACGTATATTCAAGATTTAAAAAATGTTGATTTTAGAGCAATCCGCTGATTAGAATTTTGAAAAATTAGTACAAAAGGGCCAGTGAGACTTAATGTAGGGCACCATATTGCTCTTTTAACGCAGGCTCTGAACAGATGCTCCCGACGTCCTACTGCATTTATCACTAGAAACTTTAGTAAAACTCAAAAGTGGAGATACTTCAACTGTAGTACAATAAAGCTATATCTATTTAAATATCAGCTTTACAAAATGCTAATAGATTATCAAAAAAGAATGGAGCGAAACATTTCAACAGCATGACGTCATATCGCAACAAAGTTGTTTTTATGAAAAACAACTTGGAGTTTAGGTCACTTTAACATAATTTTTTATTTTAACTTACATATTTCTACTGTATCATTTCATTTCCTTTTGTTATCATAATTATCAATTATAACTACTAATCTTTGTGCATCACTCCCGAAACTTCAGTCTTATCACAACTGATTTCACATATCAACACTTACCAGTTCTGGCGTTCGCGTATCACAGTCCAACCCATCAAGAATGCATCCTTTATTATTGCAGTTTCGATCACAATGACCATCCATAAACCGAGGTTCACAGTAAAAGTTTATCCTAAAATGAAAAGAAATAATTGTTTAATAAAAGTAGAAGAAAGTTGCAGCCTTCGTGCAACTTTCTGAAAACCTAAAAGACATAGTACGTAACTGAGTATATCATTGATATTAAAGATAAATTATTTTTTCAATCCACGTGGAAAGTAGATTTTTCACATTTAGCGGGGCTGTTTTTACGATGCCTCAGAGTTGCTGCAACATAATTATCTTTTTTATTTACTGAAACACTTTTACTAGTTCAAAAATATTTAAAAGTAAAATAATTATTTTAGTAAATGTAGAAATATAGCTTCATTCAAGGTCTTCACTTAAAAAATATGTCGCATGCTGTTTACATGTGTCTCCTTGCAAATCTTATTTACTTTTTACTGCTTAAGGCCCAGTTTTAAGGAAAATTCCTCGACATTTTAAAGTTAGGTTTGAAATTATAAAAATAAAACAAAAATCACCTTTCATTTTCAAACATTTTTACCTGTTATTATTTTAAATCAGGCTCTGTTTTTGATCCATGATATTTGTAAATATATATAAATAAAAGATTTGAACAAAACAGCCGCAGTTACCAAGTTACGACTTTCTGCCCATAATCTTCCTGTTGAAATTGGAAGATATTCAAACACTCCAAAACAAAATCGTTTGTGTACTCTCTGCAACCTCGGTGAATTAGGTGATGAATTCCACAACTGCATGATGTGTCCTTATCACGAATGTCAGAAGCTAAGAACTAATTACATACAAAAGATAATTTTGGTTAACCCGAAATTCAATTTACTGAACAGAAAATCCTTATTTTCATATATAATCTCAATGGCTGATAAATCAATATCTACAACTACCGCAACTTATTTTTATAAGTTACTGAAGTTGTATAATTTGTTAACTAAAATATGAATGATGACTTGTAATAAAAGTTAAACTTTTTAAACATTTGATATGTATGATTCGTTTTCAGTATGGTATGTATATTGTGGGTAACAACTTTTAAACCGAGTTATATACCTTTGCGAAAAAATTGTATTAATAAAAAAAAATAACCCACTGATAACTGTATGGAAGTCTATCCGTAAAAACGTGACATTTATGAATAAAACAGTTTTAATCTGATTACGAACGTGGTTTCTTTGATGAAAAACGAGCAAGAAAATAAAAACATTTGAAAAGCTGCAACAGATGTAATATAAAAACCTTTTATTATTCAAATATTGCCAGACGTTTTGATAAGATGGAAGACATGTCTCGTAGATATGATCAATTACGATTTTAACTAATGAACCGAGGAAAGAGGGCCTTTTATTGAAGATTACTTCAGTAATATGAAGCGTCAACAGTATGGCTCATTCTTTTTTAAATACAGATGTAAATAGAACAATAAATGTGCAGCTCTTGTCTGTTAAGTTGGGCTGCTGTCAAATAAGCACAATTATTAACACATATACACTGCAAAATCTAAGTGAGATAAGCTCGTGCGCAAAAAAAGGATTTACTTTGTTTAGACTACGCTTATAGTTTTTGCTAATTAAAACATTTTCATTTTGTTTCATTAGTGGGGGAGAACTAAAGGGTTTACTCGCCCACATGAGATATCAGGGTAGCGCCGCCATGTAGGGTATGGTTTTTGCAATATATTTTATCTCGCGAGGCGCACCACAATGTAAAGCACGCATTGTGAGCCTTAATTTTGCCTTAAGTTTTTATTTTGTTTTATCAGCATTCTTCTAGTTATGTCTGTTCCTATATGTATTATATGATTCTTGAATATTATCAGTTATAGAAGTGGCAAAGCAACTCATCTGCTCCGGCATTGCTTGACAGTTCTATATTAATATTATAGAATATTCATTGTTAATTTTAGTTTGAAAAGTTATACTTGTTTTTGATAAAACCGAACTGTCGGCAGTCAATTTTCAACAAACATTTTTATTAAGAAAAATTTGAAACAAATAAAATATTTCTTATAAAATCGCTAACAACTTACACTTAAGAAATACTCTGAATATTACCGCTTTCAGCTACTAACTAGAACTAACTATTACTTCGTGTAGAGGACACAGAATTTAACCAGGTTTGTGATTGGCCGAAATAACATTGTGGTAAGCTTTATACATTTCTTTTGATTGGTTCAAATATCTGTGTCCTCTAGACGAAGTAAAAGTCCTAAATTAGTAAATACTCTGCGCAGTAAATATCATAACTTTTCCTCTTTGTTGTGTGACACTGAGATCCTGTTCATAAGTCGTGTAATTGCCGAATTAAATGCAGACGAGTTTATTTCGAAGCTATCTATGCATTTATATTGGACAATCCTGCTACGAATAAAATGAATTAAATTGGTCCTAAAAATTAAATCGAGTCGTCCAAGACGTTTTATCGGTCAGTCTCTCGAAGACGGATAAAACCGACGTCTTTACAGCATCTATTTTCAGACGTCCACCCAGCCGATCGTATTAAATTCGTCTTCTGAATCGGAGAGTAACTTAGTCGACTAATCGACGAACATAACGTGAATTAAATTCGTCAACACACTTAGTAAGTTTCAAAGTATTTTATCTTGCTAACATTTAAAGGTAGGAACCAGTGTTATTCAGTTACATATATTCTTTTAGACGTTTAAGCTTGGCCCCAGTTTTAATTCTTCGTTGTTTATTATCAGCAAACAGTGATATTCATCTCCCGATTGTTTTTATACTTTAAAGTACACAGAAATTCATGATTAATTTGCAAAAACATTTTTTTCATCATATAATATAAACGAAGTGTCTACATGAGCGGCAGCTGCTCATGTAGCTCAAGTCACTAAATTGCCTAGTCCTGATCTAGCAAGAGTACTACTATCACCCCTGGAACGTAGTCCTTTTCTGATTTTTATAACGGTTTTTTGTGACCACTCATTTTTGTTAAGACTATTTTTCGCTTCGAAAAAGGTCGAGTTTTCAAAGAACAATTCGACTGTTTTATTCTGGGAAGCTCTTCCGTCGATTCGCCTGGCATAAATGTACGGCCTGTGCGAAAAAACTTTTGGACTGCAACGGATTTCCTGTTATTTGGCATCGAGTGAAGCAGTCCGAATGGCATTCGTTGGGTCGTGCGTTCTTCCTTTACTCTTATTATGTAGACAGTACTCTTATTATGTAGTGCCAGGGAAAAGTAGTCATAACCCAACCAAATCAGCTGAAATTCTTGCACATTTAATATACCATTTGGAAGATACCGGTTCACAAGGTTACCATTTGGAATGAAATCAGCTCCTGAAGTGTTTCGGAACCACTTGTCAGAGTTGTTTGCAGATGTCAAAGAAGTAAAAGTGATTGTTGATGACCTCCAAGTATGGGGTAAAGATAATTAAAAACACAATGCAAGACTTAAACAAGTTTTTTTAAAAAGCAAGAGATGTTAATCTCAAGTTTAATGAAAAGAAATGCAAAATTAAGTTAGAAGAAGTTCCGTATGTTGGCCACGTCCTAAGTAAAGATGGTTTAAAAGAAGATCCAAGAAAGATAAGGGCAGTAAAAATAGTGAAGATCCCTGAGAATGCCAAAGAACTAAATAGTTTTTTTCGGATTTATCTAGTATCTGGGAAAGTTCATGCCAAACATAGCCACTGAAAGTGCACCATTAAGAGAATTATTAGAAAAGAATGTTGCATGGCACTGGCTTCACCTGCGAGAAGAAAGCTTTCATAATCTAAAGTAGATGGCCTCCTCAACACCAGTCCTCGGTTACTATGATCCAAGGAAACCATTATGCCTCTGTAGATGTACATCACTACATGGGCGGCGGAAGCAAACAATTATTGGGGGGGGGGGGGGCCC
>JAOTRI020096594.1:0-14781 GCA_028564885.2 Zoanthus sanctaehelenae | reverse complement strand
GCAAATCTCGGGTGCCTGAGCTCATCATCAAGGGCTGAGAAGGCTTAAACCTTGCCAGTATCGAAGAACTGTTTATTAGCACTGTGATTATAGCAAACTAAGTCAGTTTGCTTGGTTCGAGCACTGGTTGCTTGCTGTATCATGGAAAAGGGGCCCAACGAATGCTGCCTTAGTCCCAGCCAGATGCATTTTGCACTCCAACCTTATTCTTCAAATCTTCGTAATTATGGTTGAAGCAAAATCTTATCCTAAGTAAAATCATAAAGAATTCTTTTATAGTACTCTTTTTTTGATTATATATTGCATTATTTTGTTATTGTTTTTCACGTGACCACTGTCGTACTCTTTTGTGCCCATAAATCGTTTGCTGATTGGCCGTGACCAGGGAGAACTGATTGATCTAAAATAAAGCGCACTTATAGTCGCTACCCTTTAATGTAGTTATTACAAAGTACGAAGAAAGTTATTACAAAGTGCGACAGCTGTTTTATTCTAGAATACGACAAGACTTATTACAATGTGCGATAGATATTACAAAGTGCAAAGATTATTACAATGTGCGATAGATATTACAAAGTGCAAAGATTATTACAATGTGCGACAGGTATTACAAAGTGCAAAGATTATTACAATGTGCGACAGGTATTACAAAGTGCAAAGATTATTACAAAGTGCGACTCTGCAATTTCTCTTAAACACAAAATTACGTCTCTATTAAACAACGAGGTACTTCCCTAATAACCAAAAAAGTAAATCTCTATTAAACACAAAAGTGCTTCCCTATTAAACGCGAAATTATTTCTCTATTAAACACGAAATTACTTTTCAATTAAATACGTAAGTACTTCTCTATTAAACACTCGAGTTCTTTCCTACTAAATACGAAAGTACTTACCTGTTGTCGAGGGCAAGAGTTTGTCCGCGATTTTGAAGGAAAACGTATTTACCAAGAACAAATTGGATGCAAAAAAGGATGATGGTAATTATGAGTGTAGGCCTAAAATAAACCATCTCCATTTTAATCAATGAATACACAACAAAAAGTGTTGTTAAAAATATAATGAAATAAAGGTTGAATGAATATATTTGCAGAAGCGTACCCGGTCCAATTACAACTACAAAATGCAAGTTAAATTGGCGAACTGCAACTGCTATAAGTGCTTTTTCTTTGTTAGACTGCAAAACAGTATCTTTCTTCGCCGGGAGATCGACAGTCATTTGTGTAACTAACAAAACCAACGAAAAGGTACTCGGGCTCGGTTTTACTATTTACTCTATAGAACAAGAGATAAAAATAAATCTAAAGAAATACATAATTACGATGATACGGAAATACAATTCGTACGCGTTGTGAGTTCTGAACATGTTTACACTGGGATGCAACCAAAATAACCATAGAAAATGAAAAGAAATCATTTAAAGCATAAATATGTCTTATTGCAATGGAAAGTTCACGAAAAGAAACGCAATATTAAACAATAATAACAACATTCACCGAGCCGCCCAAATCACATCACTGTTCGACTCGGTGATACCATGATTAATAAACAGGTGGCCAAGCACACGCCGGCAACACCCCCTTCCCCGTGGACAGAGCAAGACTGGCGGGGGACACACATCTTTAGGCTTGCTCTAGTACACACAGCTTAGCCACGGGGCGTACATAGGAACCAGTTTTTGTTTTAACTTCAGCTGTCCTCACTCTGCCGTCGGTTCTAGGTAAGGTTTTCATAACCCGTCCAACATGCCAACGTCCGCGGGGAGAATTCTTCTCAGCAACTAAAATCACGTGATCAAATGCGACGTTACGGACTTCACGTTTAAACTTCTGTCTTTCAGTAAGGGACGGCAGATATTCCCGGATCCATCTTCTCCAGAAGTGTTCAGTCATCACTTGCGCATGTTTCCACGCCTTTCGCCGACACAAATCTCGATCAACAACTATTCCCGGAGGGAGATTAAGACTTGGGAGTCTCAAGAGAAAATGATTTGGAGTAAGTGCTTCTTCATTACAACAATCTCCACCAAGATGCGTTAAGGGATGACTGTTTAGCAGCGACTCTACTTCAGTAAAGAACGTAAGTAGTGTTTCATCGGTAACTAACTGTTCTCCAGCAATTATCTTAAGCACGCGCTTCGTTGACTGGACAAGACGTTCCCATGCACCTCCAAAGTGGGGCGAGGCAGGGGGATTGAAGTGCCATTGTACACCGTTTTGGGAGAGTTGATCTGCGATTTTCTTTTTGTTCCATTCTTCAAGAGCTTCTCGAAGTTCTTTATCTGCCCCCAACGAAATTGGTACTGTTCTCGGAGTATAAATTTACAGGACTTCCACATCGTGATATCATGCGAAGCAAGGCCATTATGTATGCTCCTGCCTCCAAAGAGTGAGCTCTCTCAAGGTATACATCTCGAGTCGTCACACATAATCAATACGCCATACTTCTTTTCTGTTTTACGGCCGTGACGAACTAACAAAGCACCAAAGTAATATACGCCTGTGTGCGTAAAAGGTGGTTGACGAGATGCTAAACGGCATCTTGGTAGATCTGTTATTACAGGTGCTTGTGCCTGTGCTCTTCTCAAACGACATAGCACACATTTGAATGATATCTTGCGAACTGCAAACAGGCCTTTAGGAATCCAGTATATCTTTGACGCAACTCATTTCTGACGTGGTTGACACTTGCACAGCTGAGACTTTGATGGTAATGTGTTTTAATCAACCGTGTCACTTGACTCTTTGAGTCCAAAATCAGGGATTGTTTGGTTTTTCAGGAACCAACGCCTTTGAAAGACAACCACCTACACGTAAGGCTCCGTTCTTGTCCATTGCAGGACGTAGAGACAACAATCGGCTTCGTGGTGGCAAGGACTTTTTTTTTTCAGGGCAATAATGTCTTCGGCGAACGACTCTTCCAGCGAACGTTTTACAGAGGTTTCTTCAGATTTCTCAAGTTCTGCTACAGTTAAGGGTGATATAATTCGTTTAGCTTCAGGACCTCTTGCATTATGTATAAAGCAATATATCCATGCAATAACGCGACGGTAGCGAGTCAAAGATGCGTACTTTTCAGCATCGGGAAAACAGGATTTATCAAGGGCAATATGCCCCAATCACTTTGCCTTTACCTCTACATCATTGTCAATTAGGTGGGTTATTGGAGTCTGTGGAAGACATTTTTCCTCCGTCTGCCACAAAAACGGCAGTTTTTTTTTACTTGATTTGCAACGAAAGTATGGAACCTGCGACTTCCGTTTTGAACTTATTGCAGCACAATCATCTTGTCGGACCAGAATGTAGGGCTGTTAATATTGAGTGTAACCTCTCTATTCACGCTGTCAGCTAGCCGAGACGACAACACAGCTGCCTGCAACTCCAAACGAGGTATACTTAACTGGCACAAAGGAGCCATGCAAATCCTGGACATGAGAAACGCGACGCGGATCTTTCCATTTGGGAAAATGAATCTGGCCTAGCTGACCGCTCAAAACGCCAATTCTGATGCATCAACGAATACATGCAGCTCCGCAGCAACTTTAGGGAGAATTTCAGCGAGGAATCTTGAAGTTGGCATGGCTGGAAAGATCACGTTGCTACACGTCCCAAAGCTTGATGTTACTTTCATCAAGTGGCTCATTCCAGTCACGTTTCTTACGCCATAATGACTAGATCAGACTTCTGGCAGTAAGAAGAAGGGGAGCTGTATGACTTAAGATACCACGCTTGGCAGGAGCTAAGTCACGTATGGAGGAGGACAACCAAAATCCATCCGTTTCAGTATTTCATTTTAAACTAACAGTTCGTTCCATTGGTAGGTCATCAAGGTCAAGGTTTAAAAACGGACATGCTTTCTCTTTATCTGGCATCTGCAACAAAACCTCTCGAGAAGAACTGGTCCATTTGCTCAACCTGAACCCTCAACGAGCAACAAAGGACGTGATTTCCCTTTGCATACAAATGACTTGCGTTTTGTCTGGTACGGACTTAGGAAAATCATCCATATATAAGTTAGTATGAACAGCTATAATAGGATCATGGCAATTGTCATTCGCGGTCTTTCGTAAAACATAATTGGCTGTCCACGGTACCAAATATCATAGACGTCATCTGATACACATTGGGGCGTTTTCCTGTGTCTAGATTACGCCATAGAAATTTCAAGGACGGCTGATTGGGAGAAATGATACGACACTATAGGAACATAGCTTCTGTTTTCAGCTGCAATAGCAACGGGGAATTCTCGAAACCTCAACAATACCCATACTAAACTGTTCAAAAGGTCTGGTCCAATCAAGAGATTATCATCAAGCGAGACTCCATAACATTTTGCTGCAGCGTCCATTACTATACGTACTTTACCCGGCTTGTTAGGATTCAATACCGGATGATGAGGTAGAAACCACTTTTTTGACTCGGAAAACTTAATCTCGGCCTTCGTCAACTTTTGTGCATAGCCTTTGGAAACATAGTCTTCGATTAGGTGGCAATACTTTGCAGAAAGTTCATCGTTTCTCTTAAACATTCGCTAGGTTAACTTTAACCGTTTCTCTGCCATAAAGCAATTCTTAGGAAGCTATACGTTTTCGTCCTTCCATAACAAACTTACTTCATAGCGGTCCCCACAGTGCTTTACAGTTTTTTCTAACGTTTCAAGTGCTCTGGCACTCTCACGCAATCTAGGAGCTTAGTACTCAAATTTTGCGCCGAATGAATTGGTACGCCACCAGTTTTGTACTTGTCTATATAAAAGGTCATCAGAACTTTGAATCAAGTTGACACACATCTTATGAGATTGTTCTGGGGGAACAAATTGCTTCACTGAGCCATTGAGTGTCCATCAGACACGACTAAGCACTACTGCAGGTTGAACAGAAAGTTTTGTGGATCTTTTGCTGCAACACAGCGTCAATAACATTTGCGTCTAACAGCATTTAACATTTCGCGAATTTACTTCTGGTACTTCCAAATCATTTAAATGTGGCCAAGACTGAATAGCACTGCGCGTTACCTTTTGTATCAGGAGGTTCAGTCGGTCAACCGACTATGCTCTATCTACTCTTGTTAGCTTATGATTGTCACCACCACGAGATCTGACCTTAAACGAAACTTTTCTTGACTTCTTGGTTGTTGCTGAATTTATAGTGCCAATTGTGAGCTCTGATATTTTTCCGTCGAGTTTTATCATATTCGCCAAGCTCTACAAGATGAGAGAAGTTTAATGTCCGGTATCAAGAAATGCGTACGTATCCTCCGTAGCTCCGTTTGAAAGTACTATGCTTATTGGGACTGTCTGCAGAGGCACTTGGTTAGAGTGCCAATTTGCTGAAGAAGCTCCAACAAAAACGGGCGTTGCACCGTAAATCATAGGGTGATGATTTATAGTAGAGCCATCTGAACAACATGAAACTACAAATAATTGCTGTATTCTATGTTAAATGTTTATATTTATGAAAAAGGATTTTCTCTTTGTTTGGAAAAAATAAAATCATGAGGATAAATAAGCGAACAAGCCGTTCTTATTGAACTTCGAAACTTGCCGTGTTTTCGCGACGGACATAAAAAATATTGTTATAGAAGACATCGCTTAAATTTAAATCAAAATTACTGTAATATTTAGTGTTAAGCCTCTGTTTATGTTTTCTACAATTACAAGTTTGTAAACCCAAGAAATGAAAAACCTGATTTAGTTTTACAGTATTTGCCTTCTTTCAGTTTTTTATTTGTGACTAGCTTTTTTTTACTATTTTGCGCACTAAAATTGTCAATCCGCTCAGTTGTTATCTTTTTGTTTCCGGTAAACAAACCAGCCAATCCAGCTGGATTTTCAAATGAATTATCTCAGAGCTCTTGATTCGTAGCATAAACCACAATGATGGTGGCTCTGGGAACGAGATTGCCCTCGCACCCATTCCTTTTCGCTCCCGTTCTCCCGTCAATCTCCTCTTCTCAGTTTCTCATTTGATTCTCGTTCTCCCAGCGAAGTAAGAGACTGTTTTGCAGTATACTTCTTCGTTAAAATTATTCGTGAATGGAGTGAGCTGCCCGCCAATGTTGGTGAGATAAGAAATTTAAGTCGCTTTAAAATAGCTCTTAAATCGTATTTGCGTGTTTCTTAAGTTTTTCTCTTAGATCTTAGATTTTGTTCATATGTTTTTAACTTTTGTTTTTGGAAGTATATTTATACATATGGTCAACCTCTTAAACTTCGTTTATTTCTTATGATATCTTAAATAGGGTGAGTATGTATGTAAGCCTAAATCTAAATATAACTTGGTCTAATAATGTTTTAGAGTCACAGTCATTATTATAGTACTATAACGTTTCAAAGAATGTGTTTTAGCTTACAAGTGTAAAGACATAGTTCGTAAATTTCTTTCATTGAAAATGTACCCTACGTATCGTAGAGGTTTCTTCAACAAATGATTTTTGAAATCAAAGACAAAAATCCATCTACGTTTCAGAAATGTTCTATCAAGAACATCAATGAAATCTTCAAAAGCTTTAAAAGATACCTCCATTACTTGTGCCAGCAGCGAAGCACGTCACAAGTTTAGGTTTGCCCTATTTTTATTTGTGTCGAGGTCTTCAGCCATTTGATGTAATACTTGATATATTGGTCAGCGGCTATATTCGGTTATTTGATATAATGCTTGATAGACATTATGTTTTGATTTGCCGCTGAGAGCAAAAAACTCAATAAAATCAAAAGTTTTCACATTTTACCCATGAGCTAGCACAACGCTCCTAGAGCGTCTTGTTAGCAGATATATCAGGTGATATTTGTAGTTCCTTTTACGAAAAGTTGTTAATCCACAGAGTTACGTTGCATTTGCTAACCATAAGCATTCGTTAAAGTTTTGAGGGAAATGTTTCTGTACGAAGACTCAACTTAGCCAAAGCACTAAACAGCTACATGCGGTTCTATTAAACTAAAACGCGCCGCGACTTAGATCAGCCAAAAGGTCTCTGCTGCAATGCAGGCATTGACCTTTAGCAACTAATAATATTTTGTCTAAAAAGTCGCTTTGCATTTTGCATTTTTAAGCAAATCAAAGAAACAAGCCATGATTTCGACAGCGTTATCTCTCTTGATCACAAAATAAATTCACTGCACTCGAACATTTTGTAGTTTTACCTCAAAATTTTTCAACCTGCTATGATTTACCGTATAGGTTTGTGTTCCTTATTTGACAAACTTATTCAAATTAAGTTTATCGAGTCGCAAAAGAAAAAATACGACGAGATGCTTTTCTACTGATGAAGCAACTATTTTTTATGAAGGTTGGTATTCAGTTGTACTAATATAAACTGACAAACGCTGCAGGGACCTACATACATGAACACCCGAAGCAAACAGCGGAACACACAGACCGTAATAATCTACTCGTCCAAACAATAATGAACACCCAAGGTCAAAAAAACATGACCAAGCATTGAAAAAAGCTCAATTTTACGCCGGGTAAGGGCAGAAGTTGTATGCCCGATGAAAGTTTGATTGGTTTCTACGAATCTCAGCCCAGTTGTGAGTACAAGATTTAAACAAGGAACTGTAGGGTTGTTGGCACGAATACTATCAACCCGCTATACTGGTTTTCTTATTTTAAGTTAAATCCTGCGTGAAAATGGTCAATTTAAGCTTGTTCACCATTGTTTTACAAGATGTTTTACAACCTCATTACTTTACTTTAGAGCGTTCTGCATACGTACCATAAATCTTTGAGTTCCCGCCAGAAAAAGGAATCGAAAGTACCATCGATCATAGGGTAAAACACCTCAAACCCAACTACCGTAGCGATGATATACAATACAAGCTGAATTGCCACAAAACCTACGATAAAAATACTGAAAACCGTAAGATTAAATCATAATAAAATTAATTTTTAAATAAAAAATTATACAAAATGCTTAAAGCATTTCTTCGAAAGCGGTTTTGGTTTTGCTCAAACTTTCTTTTTTTATCTTAAAATCTTGAAACTTGAGAAAAAATCTTTATATCTGTTCACGGCTGCGTCCTGAAAGGACTGGTAACGGCTGCGAAAAACTTCAATGCCAAATTATCGAGGTGTAATATGTAAAGCAAGCATTGCTTGATAACTTTTAGGTCTTTTGGTTTTAGAAAGTGAAGTTGTTCAACAAACTCAGTTGAGCATTCACTCTTAACTGTCGTAACTATCACTAGTAGGGAATGGACAATTCTGTGACAAAATCCACTCCAAGGTTTCGTCTCGCTTAAATTAGCATAACATTAACATAAATTTTCTACCAATCAACCACGTCTAAATTAGCATAAAATCATCCACGTTTAAATTAGCATGAATTATTTACGTCTAAATTTGCGAGGAAATACCATAAAATTTCTACCCATCATTCACGCTTAAAAAGGCATGAAATCATCCACGTCAAGAAACTTCGGTTGTAGGAAAATTTCAAAAGCACAAAATTTTTTTTATCTTGGCCATATCGCAGAGTGGCGACCTCGCCCATCACAATCCATCATACCCTTAAATTAGCGTAAAATTGTCCACGTCAAAAAATTCTCAAAAAACAAAAAAAAAATTTTTATCTTGGCCACTATCAGAGATGGAAAATCAGAAGGTGAAAAAGATTGAGAGCATTCGCAAAAGAGCAAGACATTCGAGGATAAGGAAAAATGCGTAAAAGAGACCTCATTGAGGCTTTGCAAACCCGCGACATCGTCGTTCACAACCTGACATTTTTTAAAAAAGCCATCGCTAAAAAGTAAGGCTTCAAAAATTGTAAGAAATGCGTAAAGCTGACCTTGTTGAGGCTATAGGTGACATAAGTGATATACCAACGGTACCTGAGACTGAGTTCCCTATTCCGACAAACCTACCCACCTCTCTAGAAACCACAGTGACTTTAATTTATATCTCTAAAACGTAAGCATGTTGAACTGCCGATTCGGTAATAGAAAAGATCAATGAGTTTACCGGTTGGATACAGTCTTTTATCCCCGAGCCCGTCAAAAAGAGGACTACTAAAAGGGTCAAAGAGTTGAAGGGGAAAATAATTAATTGGTTATTCAATAGAATAAACCCATTCATTCCAAAGAGAAACAAACGGCCCTGAGTGGTATCTCAAGACCTATAGGGTGGATGGACAGAGAGGGCTCAAACTAATAAATTGAAACCAATCAAAGTGAAGTTTATCTTCGCCTGTAAATTCACTAAAACAAATCCCGGACAAATCGACTGAATTCCGGGTACTTCCACACCGTTGTGGAAATAGTAGCCATCGACTAATCTTCCCGGCCTGTCCAATACGATAACAGACGAACTACTCGAAACTTCAGAACCAAGGCTCTGGGTGGCAGTTTGATCAGGTTGAGTCCTTTGACATGAACATCAACCCCTTCAAACCGATGGGCGGAAGCTCCTACATCCCCTTACCGTCAATATTTTGCTTCTAAGAAGGCAATCATTAATGTTAAAAATGAAGAGGATCATGCTTTTTCTAAATGGGCTGTCACTTCCGCTGTGTATACTCAGAAGGTTCATCCTGAGAGGCTGACCAAGTTTCCCATTTCTCTAAAACAGATTGAAATATTTGAAATGCAGAAGTCATATACCACAAACCTCTTTGGTTACAAAGGTGGTGTTTATCCGCTGAGAATCAGCAAGAAGCGCGACATTTAAATGATATCCATCGAAGAGGCGAATTACTAGTGTTGGATCATTCAGGGGAGTCAGGTTGGCAAAGTGGTGATCAGTCGTGCCTCCCACCTCCACGACCTGGGATCGAATCCTGGGCTCCGTATGTGGGCTGAGATTTGTCGATCTCCGGGTACTCCGGTTTTCCTCCCCCAGTAAAAATTGACTCCAAGTTATTTCCATTTGGCTGTGCTGTGCTCCAAGCGGCTAGCATTTGTGTATGTGTTTGTAACCTGTGTTTGTGTGTAATAATTGTGCCTTTAAAATGCTTACGGTTCGACTTCGTTGAGCCGCGTCCTCGTAATTCAGTTGTAACTGCAAGGAGGGCTTCTAGCAAAGCTGAAATTTAATTAGTTAATTTATTTAAATTTTATCTTTATTATGAGTAGGCTATTATGCTCTCAGGTGACTAAACATGATGGTAAAATGTCTCAACCCATTCCGTTTAGAAGCCCCTCTGGCTAAACATGCCGAATACTGCTCCAATAACGAGGAACTCAAGATGGTCATGCCGATAGACAGAAAAGGGAATACTTGGCGTTTTTCCTTTAAGCATTTTTACAGGAAAATACGGGTCTCTTTCGTTGTCTACGCCGACTTCGAATCTTTTAACGAGGGCATAGCCACCTGCTCTCCTGACGAGTGGAAAAACTTCACGAAGAAGTACCAAAAGCACAAACCACCCGGTTTCTGCTATCTGTTTAAGTGCTTGGATGAGGAGCTTTTTTAGTTCCAGGTTTGTCTAATACACAGCCGAATCCTCTGACGATGACCTCCCAAAGATCTTTGTCGATCCTCTGGAGGCGGATATCAAGAATATTTATGATAGATTCAAGTTCTCTAAGAAGGTGAAAATGTCACCAGAGGACACCATCGAACACAAAAGCGCCACCCACAGCCACATCTGTGGGGGAGAGTTGGGTAAGGACAAAACGTTGGATCACTGCCACCTTACGGGAAGATACAGAGGCGCGGCACACAATGTCTGCAATCTAAAATATCGGGTGCCAATGTTCTTCCCAGTCTTACTCCACAATCTTTCTGGGTATTATGCGCATCTTTTTATTAAGAACCTCTGTACAACTGAGGGTAACATAAACTGCATCCCCAACGATGAGGAGAAGTATATCTCGTTAACAAAGCAGATTGTGGTCGGTATCTTCCCAAACGATGAAGGGAAGCCGGTCGATGTGAAACGAGACATCAGATTCATGGATTCCTTCAGGTTAATGACGTCTAGTCTCAAAAGGATGGCTGCTAATCTACCAAAAGAGTCCTTCAAAAACCTCACATGCAGCCTTCTACGACGGGGATGAATTGGAGTTGTTGATGAGAAAGGACGTTTCCCGTACGACTGGTTCGACAGCTTCAAAAAACTAGAAGAAAATGATCTTCCACCTAAAGAAGCATTCTACTCGAAACTCAACGACAATGGCATATCAGAAGAGGACTCTCCTTTAAGGGGATGATATCATCGGACTCGTGGGAGACAATAAAGAACCGTTTGGTAGATCTTTGTTTTTATCGGAGAAGGATTTTTACACAGGCAACATGTTTGCCTTATGGATCGACAAATGATTACAGCATTCGTGGGGGTGTACTGATCTTAAACAGTACGCGTGATGGTGCGAAGCTGTAGATAAGACGAAAGGTTAAGAGGGTCGGGAAATATCACCTGCCATATGTTTGTCGTAGCTGATGCGATAATAGAGATTATGAACTCAACCTTGAAATCGGTTTTGTATTAGATATTAACATTAATGGAAGAGCTACGAGACAACTGTGAATAGCTACGAACCGTGCGAGCCACCCCCTACCTGTTTTAAAAGTAGAATTACGCTAATAATAATGGAAAAATTTCGAGAATCAAAGGGTGTGTTTCTGCTTGCGATTCCCATATCGGTTTTACCTAGAGCTCCCGACAATGCGCATCTAAAGGATAATCAAAACTAGATCAGATGTCGGTTGTCGATGATTACGTTGGAGATGGGCCTCCACCCCCCGGTGTTGATGATGATGTAAAGATTAAACGAGAGTCCCTTGTTATTCTCGCGTTGTTGGGTACCACCGAGAAGTACCTTGGGGTAGACGCGTGTTTGGGAGATATCAAAAACGTGCAGTGAAATATGTCGAAAAGTAATATATTCAATGCCCTAAGAAAGCAGGTCACCGGCGGATTAGTGGAATCGGCCATTCAATTAACCGTATTGGCCATTTCTTACGTAATACCCACCGATGATCTTTAACAGCTCTCCAAACGTCTGCAGAAGACGAGTTAGTCAAGCGTAAACTAACCACTTTTGCAGGTCTCTTGACGTTGAAGGGAGGTAGGTTCTTAGCACTTTCAAGCGTTCTCTTCCAATTTGCTAAGCACATTAAATTAGAAGCTGCTCAGCAAAATCCCAGCACAACACAAAGGTCGCCCACCATACCTGAGCCAGTAACTAGGCACAACTAATCAGGAAATTAAGCAGACAGCTGAGCACAACTAAACACGCTCTTGAGTATCATTTTAAAGACATCCGCACAACTTGCAAAAATGGATGAGGAGATTTTTGACGATCTTGATTCAGATTTCGATTGGGGTAGGCTAGTGGTAAAAAAACCTGTCACCAAGGAAGAGTGAGCAACTTCAGACGTGTAATACTTGCATGAAAATGGAGGGAAGCATCCTATCTATTTTGAACTGGCTAAACAGAAAATCTGGGGTAGAAATGGTGTGTGGTCACCCCAAGAGGAACAAAGTCGAGGTACCTTGGAAGGATTCCAGATTTGTTACCCTCTCTCATCACTCTCAACAGTTTCAATGTCACCACGTATGAGAGGAAAACTGTAAATATTCTTAACGAAATATGGCATTTATCTGTTGACGCTCCCAAGCTATTTTGCAACAAGCGTAAAGTCCCCACTCCAACCTACAACGCATACTGACCGCCAAAGATGAAAATAATTGGACTTACGGCATTAAACCGATATACGACTACAAAAATAGTAGTAAAGATGGGAAAAAATTTACATTAATTTACCAAACCAAGGTAATGCGAACTTACCTCAAGTTTATGAGTAATGGATAAAGGTAAAACATCCTCTGTGATACTAAGATCTTCAATGAATCGGCCCAACAAATCAATCAGAGGCCTTTGTTACCCGGTAGTACATTGGAATGGTATTTTCTGGAGATCTCATAGACAGAAAGTTAGCTACGGAGCATTGGTTTACCTCCGCGTATCTGAGATGAATTTCACTCCTATTGTGGAAAGACTTATTCCAGAACAATTCAAGCTTATGTACAACAAAACGCATTATTTGAGCAATGATGAATTACTTAAAGAAACTCAAGACATCAAGCAAGAACATGTCTGAGGAGTCGGAACATATCATTTATAAGGAGGTTCCCTCGTATGTAGAGGGTCAAGCCACCAGAAAGGAAAAGGACCCGAAAAAGGTTGAAGCCGGTAGAAAACTTTCAGAATACAACAAAAACGCTAAAGAAGCCCTTGAAAGAGAAATGAAGCGTGATGAGGATTCACAGTCCATTGGAGGCGGATGGTTTACAACAGATCTCATAGCCGGGCTCGTCGTAGGATTTACAGCGAGTATCTTATTTTTACGATACAGAAAAGCCATGCACCCACCACCTGCCTCACCACCACCGCCTAACAAACCCGAAGAACCATAAAACCGGCGGCAGTTCCAAGGATAGGATTGGAGTGAAAAGGTCTTAAAATGAAGAAAAACACAACCCGTGGGAAAGGGAGTTAGTTACAGTTTGAAAGCCATCGGTAAAAAACAAGGAGAGATACTACCTGGTATGGTCGGCGCAGTTGCCAGCTTCCTCTTCAAAACAGCACGTGAAGTCGTCTGGTTGTTTATTCTCGCAGTTGTTGTCTATGCCATAGAACAGTTTAAAAAGAAGCAAAGCAGTATAAATGTCTAAAATTATCACATTGACTATCACAGAACCTCAAACAAGTGTTTACCTCACGCCGGCAATAGATGGAGCACAAGAGATACAGGTCCTTAACTTTATTTACTCACAGAAAACCTTTATTAGACTAACAACAACTCAGAAATTGCACACCAACCAAGGTGATCGTGGTGATGATGAGATTAAATTTAGTGCTGGTTACTATACCGTAGACGTTCTACAGAGTCTGCTAAGAAGAGCAAATAAAAGCGTCAAAATAGTAAACTTTGGCGGAGATTGGTTCATCCACCTAAACTAACGCGGTTAATTTACGTGTAATAAGGATCTTTTGCGCTCTGGTCAGTGTCATTACCGGTGCTTGGACAAAGGTCATCACCAAAAACGCAAGCAAGCATGAAAAGACCGTCTCTATCTGTCAAGCAACGCTGAACACGACAAAGGAAATTGTTTCAAAGGCGCTCGCCGATAACAAGATAAGCCATGAAGAATTTTTCCTAATTCGAGGTCGAAAAATACCATGAAATGAAGAAGTCGATCAGGACAAAGTTTTGAGGTGAGGAACAGAAGGGCCTGCTGGAAGAGATGGAGTGATGGATTTGTGCAGAGATCTTAAAAAAACTAATCCGGCCAGAAGTAGACCCTCATAATTTGCAAATGCTTCACGATACGCGTGGGGCCTCAACAGCAACACCTACCCGACAACCCCCTACTATATACAATCCCATTTACTATAACTGATTTAAGAAAAAGCATCATCATAAAAGATGTGGAAAAGATTTTGAAATTGATTTCCTAATGCCGACCTGTCGAAATTCACACACACCGACCTGTTTGGTATAAAGGAACGAAACGTCTTCTACAAAACCAAAGACGGTATAGAAGATGTTTTTGATGGAGACAACTTTAAGCATAGTATTCAGTTTCCCCTTTAGATGAAAAAGGCGCTGGGGATTCCAGCGTATTTTTCACTGGAGCTGACGTTAAATATGAAGCCGGAGCTATACCTGTTCCTGCCATTAACTTTGACCACAAGCCTCACAGCATTAATCTATCCGATCAGGAGATATTTGTCACACCTACTGAGTCATTCAATATTAAGTTTCGAGATATATTCACCCATTCGAGACTAACGCATTACAACAGCAAAGATGCTAGAGAAAGGTTGAGATCACCCAACA
>JAOTRI020096583.1:0-14781 GCA_028564885.2 Zoanthus sanctaehelenae | reverse complement strand
AGAAACTACTAAAGTTTGATTTAAAACCAAAGTCGAAACATGGTTTCTTTGTTTATGAAAGATTTAACTCTTTAACTGGGTACCATACATTATGTTAAGGCTGGTTTAGGCCGGTTTGGGAGTTAAAGGGTTATTTAAGCATTTCAGTTACAATAAATCATACATGTACAACAGAAAGAATTTTAGCAAAAATCCGTAAAAATTAAAGTTTTGGGATGATTCCTAACATTGTTTTTGGGACTGTATTCTTACAGCATATTGTGTCGTACAACTGTCACTGTACAGTTTCTGGGCTAACTACACAATACAGTAGTACTACCAGTGATGAACAATAGCCTTGAATAAGCTAATGTAGTAATTTTATCAGACAATATAAATTTTCTGAGCTTTAGATTATTTCATAGTAGCAAAGACTTTACTAACTTTTAAAAACTTGCGACGTAGTAATTATGTGACATTTAATGTTTTCACAATGTTATTCTCAAACTCTTAAAGACCGGTACACATTTTAACCTACAGTAGTACTGTATATATACTGTATTAGGTATTTTTGCACTCATGAGCAGTGTGTATTTTCCACTGCTTTGGCATCAACAGGTCATACAAATACCACAGTTACCAGGAGACAAGATATTCATTGCCTTTTATGATATTTTTATAAATTTATGCAATGTTTATTTCTCATTGTCTTGTCAGGACCACAGGTCTCCATGAGATTTCATAGTATGATCTGTGGCCTGCTATAAAACAGAGTATCAAGACTACACACTGCACATGAGTATAAAAACAACTTAATTATACTGCACCATGCTTCCATTTTATTTCTTGGTTGTACAGTATCTACATTACTGTAAACTATTATACTTTTTATACTTTAATAATTTCTTTCAAATGCATTATATTACTGTAAGTTACAAGGTTTTATAATTAAAATGTACATCTCATTAGTTACTTTACAGTAAAATAATAGTTTTAAAATGTGGGGTAGAGAAGTTGAATACAAAAAACATCAACAAACTTGAAACAAACCCTGTTTCTCAGCATTTCATACACACACACTCCTAAACTCCACCAGTCAATAGGAAATCCATAACCTCTTCCTTCATCACTTGCTGTGGCAAATATTTCTGGTGCTTTAAAACAAAACACAAAATATATTATTCAGAGTTTTAATCTTACTGACAAGAAAGTCATAATTCACTAATAAAAATCAATAACTATACAATTTTATATAATATGAATAACTGAACATACACAACTACAGGAGAATGCTGCTGAAAACAATAACATTTAAAAAGCTGCAGAAGCTCCTACGTTCTTAGATTTTGTCACCAGCACATAATAAATACTTAGGGTTGCAGAGGCAAATCTCAGTGGTGACCACAAGTTGAACAGTTACTTGCCATCGGATCAAATTAAGTTGCATTGGTGACCTATGGGCTCGCAATGTCAAGCCCTGCTCTTCCTTAATAAGGTACCTAAATACTGTAGCGTGCAATTTTACAATTGGCTTTAGCTACATTATGTTATACAAGGATGTTAATAGGTTTTTAAGTGGAACAGTTAAAACAAATGCAGTTTCATTGTAGCCATATCATTTTCGATGTGGTTAAACAAATTTTTGTTTATGCAGTGCTGATCTAGTTTGTTATCAAAACTGGATCACCCAGAGAACACACTTTCATTCCTTTTATGAACAGCAAAACCATATTGATCTAAAATGGTTACTTATCTTTTGTCTTTTACTAGTTTGGCACCTTTAAAAGAAGTTCTACTTCGTTTAATTTGTCCTTGCGAATGTTAACAATGTAGTTTTTGCAGCCATGACAAAAACAAATTATTGTGGAAGAGCATGGACTCTTCACTTAATGTTACCAGATCCAACTGATGAGGTGCACGAGCTTGAGAATGGCATTTCAATGGCGTAAATGGTTGGATTGGTTCTGTTTAAAACTTAAAAACTGTGTTGTTTCCAATGCGGTTTTGAGGTCGTAAAACCATTTCAATAGGAAAAAATAAATGATGGCCGCATTAAAAAATAAAAGAGCAGTTCAGTATTTTAGTTGAAGTACCAGAATGGCCCTGCCAAGAGTCTGAAGACCACTGCACACTTAGTAAACAGGAAAGGTTTTCAGTTTCTTGATATGTTCATCCAACTAGCACTTAAACAAGGATACTAAAATTCACTCAAAAAGGTTTTGATTGTATCTGAGTCAACCAAAACATGTATTCAGTTCTTGACCGCATGAAAAACATCAGGGTCTTAAAGCCTCAACTTGGTGCAAAACTTGGTTTGCCAGCATCAACTTTGAAAGACCATCCACCATTATGTTTTCAGTCAATAGTTTTTTCACTATGAAGTAGTATTTAATAGATGAAATAAAAAGAACCTGATACACTGGCTTGACAAAAAAAGGGCTTCTTGGTATAAAGTGTACATTATCAACAATTTAGTGACAATATATCAGATGGCAACGTCCTTACTAGTTATATATATGTACATATTCCATAATCAATGTGTAGTAGTTTAAATGTCAACCCAAGTTTTTTTTCTGTTTAACTGGTACTTATGACATAGTACATTTTGTCATGATACAATCTGGTATCCTTCATTTAAGACTAAAGGAGTAAGGCAATACCAAAAGAAACATATACTGTAATAGATGATGTTGAATATGTGCCTCCATTAATATAAAATGTTTTAACAGTTTAACCCCCTCCCATTCCCCAAGACCTGCCAACTCTCATGATTCCACCGTGTGTCACACGATTTTTGTACATTTCTCATGGTCCCACGATGACTCAGTTTTCTCACGACTTTAATTCTTTATTTCATTTCTACCGTAGCAATTTTAACACATTGTCACCTCTACTTTAGTTTGATACTAAGATTGTATTTATACAGCAATTACTTGTTTGTAATTCTTAACTGAAGTAATGTTAAGTATAAGATGCCAAAAAATACGCTAGTTTTGGATCTTTCGTCCTGACGGTGTCAGTTAGTAATACGGGAGCACAAGAACTAAAGTATTGAAAACTTAATTGAAACATTATAAGTACTGAACTGTATATCAATAACTTGAATATATACATTTGAAATCGATCTTCTTAGGGACCATTCATTTTTATGGGGAGGGGTTTGTCCCAGTGGTTTTTGAATTACAGCTGCAAAAATTTTCATGACACCCCCCCCCCTTTAATCTTCCTGTAAACTGAGTTGTAAAATTGTAAAATGAGTTCAAATGTTCCAGATGTACAAGATAATTTTGAATGTGAATCACATAGAGCTCAATGGCAGCTATAAAATTCTAAGCCAGATTTAGATATTACATAAGCCATACAGCTTGAGGTGGCTTTGTCAATAAAATCTGCAGCATATCTCATGAGTTTGTAAAACAAATTTGTTTTTCTCAGCTTAAATTATCATTGAAACTGCTTCATGTAAACTGGCACAAATATTTTGTTTTCTCAAAAACTTTTTTTTCAAAATTTGTACCGAAGCAAGTTTGGATCAAGGTGGCAACGTTCTTAAAAGAAATTTTGTTCACTTCAACTTACAGCATAACTGAGGAGTATCGTTGATACTTAATGTTATTTCTAAATGTCAAGTAAAAAAAACTTAAGCCATGCAGTGCTTACAGTACCTGGCTTACAGGCACATATGCCTTCAACGGCTAGTGTACAGGCTTATAAAGTTTACCCATCCATAGTTGTCAAGGTAGCTAGCTTTAGTGTGAAAGATTCCTGAGACACATACACGTCATACACACATTTTCAAAATGGTCTTAAATTTCAATTGTTTTTTTAACCAATTGCAAAACCAGCTTTACTGCAAGTAAAAATGTATGAGGTATTAGTGTCTCAGTAATTTTTCTTGTTTAAGTCATTTTTGAAGCAGAATTTGAGATTTCGTCAAAATTACAAAAAATTAATAGTTTTTGTTCAGCCAACCTGATTTTTTGGAATGGCCCCTCATCTTTACTCATATATTTTTGAGATGACTACCATTTTGGATTGAAATTTTTTGGATGCCCTCCCAGAAACTACTAGTTCTATCGAAAGTTTTCTGTGGTTGGCAGGTCTGCTTTCCCTCACCCCCCTACCTCCTTCCCCTGTAGGCCCTCCTTCCTTGCAGGAAGAGACAGGAATCGCATCCAAACCATATTGGTTGATATAAATAGATTTTGGCAATGCATAAAAGTGGGACTGAGGCAAATAAGGCTAGATTAAGAACATGAAGAATTGAGAGCAATGAAGGAGGCAGCCGAGAGAGCTGAGTAAGCAACCAAACAAGGTGTTTAATAAGCTGGTGAAGTCTGTGAAAAAAAGATTGGAAAGATGTTGAGGGAGGAAGATGCATGAGATGTATTGATGGTAGGCTGAAATTCAGTGAGAAAGATGGAGGGAAAGTATGAAAAGAGCACATGGAAAGAATCATGAAAGAAGAAAATGAATGAAATCAGAATGTTAAGGCAGAATTGGTGGAAAGACCAGTTGAGAGAGTTAGTCTGAAAGAAGTAGAGAAGGCGATAAGAAAATAAAAGCGGGAAAGGCTGCTGGATCCTCAGAAGTAAGTGTGGAAAAGATAGTGGCGTGTGGGGAGATAGAGATTGGTTTGATGGTGGAGCTGTATCAAAGTGTTTTGGATGGAAGAGGAACGCTGTATGAGTGGGTGCTGAGTGTCATGGTACCGATATTCAAGAGGAATGGGAATGCAATGAGTTGTAAAGTACACGAAGGGGAGTGAAGAACTTTGCTTGAACATGCAATGAAAAATGTACAAAAGGTGCTGGAGAAGAGATTGCAGCGTGTGGTAAAAGTGAATGAGCTAGATGCAATTTGGTCTTATGCCAGGCAAAGGAGCGATAGATGCAGTGTTTATTTTGAGAAGGTTGCAAGAGGAGTATTTGGAGAAAGAGAAAAGGTTGCATACATGTATGTGCTTTGTTGACTTAGAAAAGGCATTTGACAGGGTTTCGAGAAAGGTAGTGGAGTGGGCTCTGAGGAAGAGAAGTGTTCCAGAGGTAATGGTGAAAGCAGTGATGAGTCTGTACGAAGGTTCAAAAACCAGAATTAGAGTTGGACAAGAGTTGTCAGAGGAGTTTGAGGTTAAAGTTGGTGTGCACCAGGGATCTGCGTTGTCAAAATTGCTTTTTACAATTGTGGTTATGTGGTTACTGAGAGTGTGGAAAGTGGTTCAATGAGTGAGATGTTGTATGCGGACAACTTGGTTTTAATGAGCAAAATGATGGAGGGACTGAGAGAGAAGTTCTGGAAAAGGAATAAGGCATTCAAGAGCAATAGATTGAAGGTGAACCTTGGGAAGACAAAAGTGCTTGTGAGTGGTGCAGAAGGTTAAAAGAGTGTAAGTAAAAAAGATCTATGTGGCATTTGTGGGGCAAGCCAGTAATGGCAAACTCAGTGTTGTGTGTGAAATGTGGGAAAAGGATACATGGTAGATGTGCGAAAGTAAAGGGAGTGACTGCGAGGTTGGGGAGAGGTTTTGTATGTGGAAAATGCAACAATCAGGTTAATGGATTTGTGGGACCTGTGGAGGAGTTGTGTAAAGAGGTGGAATTGGTGAGAGGTTTCTGCTATTTGGGAGATAGAGTGAATGCAAGTGGTGGTTGTGAGGCAGCTGTAACGGCAAGAGTGAGAATTGGTTGGGTGAAGTTCAAGGAATGTGGAGAGTTGCTGAACTCAAAAAGATTCTCTCTGCAGATGAAAGGAATGATTTATCGGAGTCGTGTGAGATCAGCATTGTTATATGGAAGTGAGACATGGTGTTTGAGGGAGAATGAGATGGCAATTTTGAGAAGAACTTAAAGAGCGATGGTGAGAGCAATGTGTGGTGAGAAACTGATAGAGGGAAGGAGGACCAAAGACCTAATGGAGATGCTGCGATTGAAGGAAACAGTGGTTCAGATGGCAAAGGCGAATGGAATGAGATGGTATGGGCATGTGTTAAGGAGGGATGATGGGCATGTTTTGAAGAAGGCTTTGGAGTTTGAAGTGAAGGGAAAGAGGAAGCGAGGACGACCGAGGAAGACATGGAGATCGCTAGTGGAGGAGAGTAGGAGTTTTGGTCTGAAGAGGGAGGATGCAGTGAATTGAGCGAGATGGAGAGTGGGAGTGGGAGAGATTGCTGGTTGAGTGGGGTAAATCCGGCCACCCTCGTTTACGGGGATAAAAACGGATCAAAACTGGATTGATGATGATGATTATGATGTTGAAGGGTAGGTCACACAAATAACTATTTCATTATTTTCATCGTTGTTATCATCTTCATTGCCATCATCATCGTCGTCATCATCATCATCATCACCATCATCATTCTCCTCATTATCATCACCATCATTGTTAAACATTCCGAGTTTCCCACTTCCGGAGTTGGTTGTGGCAATAGTATTAAGTTCCTGTTTTCTATCTTCTGCCATATCTTCTGTGATGTTTGACCTCCTCATGTCTTCTTCCACCACTTTTTTCAGGTATTCTTCAAGCTACCTACTTGCTTTATTTATATGACTTCCACCTCCAGCTCCATTACTCTCCTAAGTTTTCTATTCCCATCCTTATGTTTTACATTAATTAACAAACCATCTCAACCTTGTTTTCCTTAATCTATGATCAGCAATCTCAGACAAAAAATGTTTTGGACTTCCTCGCTGAAAAATATTCCCTTCCCCGCACCCCCATCCAGTGTTGTGTTATTCAGCCTTTAAACTTTCAGACTTTTTCAACAACATTGATGTGGGGGAGGGGGTAACAAATTAAAGGTATGCAGTACCTGGCCAAGGTTTTTGTCTGAGATTGAAGGTTCTCCTACCTATTGGTAATCCTGTATTGACATCTTACTCTTGACATGGATCTCAACATTCTGTGATCACAACTAGCTAACAGTCCTTCCATTCTTCATTATTATTATCCATTTACACCAAGCACAGAATATGGAGTCCCTTTCCTTTATTCTACTCATCATCCAAATAGATACTTTATTTAATATCAGTTGTGAAGGAAGTGGTTGCCCATTCTTCCTAGCCAGAGGCTAATGTTTTATTGCTTGATGGCTCAGATCTTGGTGTGAATGGGTCTTGATCTTTGCAGAGGGAAGAAAACCAGAGTATGCAGAAAAAAACCCTCAGAGTCAGATCGAGATCAACAAATCTCAGCCCACATGCGGACCCCAGGAATCAATCTTGGGTTGTAGAGGTGGGAGATATGATCGATAACCACTATGCCAACCTGACTCCATCCTCATAAAATCACAAAGATAACAATTGTTACCCACTACAGCATCCAACCTTCACGGCACTACAAAATGTCCCTAAATAATATTGACATCAGTCTAAAGGGACTAAAGTTATCTTCTGCACTTCTCAGATTTGCGAGCCTGGAACATCTCTAGTGGAACCACCTTTCACAACTTGTTGTTTTTGAATTTTTCTCCAATTCCTTTGTTACAAACTCCACATGATTCTCTTTGCATTACTATCAACTTGATCATAGTTATATCTATATTTAATCCCATAGTTTCCATCACTCTTTTCCATAAACTAAATTTCTGCCTCCTTTTCTCATTAACTTGTTTTCACTACTGTAGGCTATCAGAATAAATGCAATAATTCTTTGAACATCATTTGCTGCTCTGGTTATACCTCCTGCACTAGTGTAACCACAAATTACCATGGTTCTTATCAGTACTGATGAACTCCCACCTCTATCCCAACTCATTTGAAGTACCTACTAATGTCCTGATCCTTGACCTTGGCCTTAAAAGGTGTTCTGAGATGTTCAGGCACGTTTTGACTTCTTATGGCTCACTGAATTGCTTCCCAAGGTCAAACGCCTTTTCAAAATCAATGAAGATGAGGTAAACCTTTTCTCTTCTTTGCTCCAAACTTTTCCAGCAACTATCATAATACAAAATTTGCTTTTTACAGTTGACTTATTTATGGCTGGATTCTGTTTGTAAAATGGCCATTGAAGTATTTTAGTTCCTTTAGCTATTAAGCTATTATTATTATTAGTAGGAATTTTTAAGCTATTGCTTGTATGTATGTATGAACAGGAAGAAAATTAAAGCTATAACTATTGTGGTGTTTTTGTTCTTAAACAAGTAATTCTTAAAAAAACATTCTAAGCTTTCAAATATATAATTTATAGATTTATTTGTATTTCAGGTGTTGTATTTGCCAGTGTCAGCTCAGGGTTTGGTGAAATCACATTCCTTAGTTTTTCAGCATATTTTGACAAGTAAGTATTTGTAAGTTTATCACTTCAGAGTCTTGTGTGAGATGGAATTTTAAACTCTAAGGTTCACATTTAGATTGCCATTTTTAGATATTTTTAGACATGAAATAAAAAAAACACACAAAGGCTAAGTGATTGATCACTGCATCTTTGATATTAATTTGGTATTCACTATGTAAGCTTTAATTGTTATTAATAATTAGCTCATCTGTAAGGAACTATCACCCCTTGTAGCATTTTTATTAATGGTAGGAATTGAAAATGAAGGTATATTGATATGTACAGTGTAAGTAGTGGAAATTTTTATACTCTCAATATATATGAGGAATTATGAAAGTAGCCTTAGCTAACATTTTAATTGATAAACAGGTATTTGTTAAATTCAAAATTAGCAATTTATTATTATTTTAATTTGTTATTTTGTGTTAATTACTACTATTGATATTGGAGTCTGGAAGCTCAGAGTTTTGTTTGCTGCTCACTTTACAGTATATTGATATTTATAGATCAAGAAGATCAGTAATTTTATACAAGTCATGTTTTACATTACATCTGATAATGTGGAGTTTTTTTAAATTATGAAACTGAAATTTAGTTAGCGCCAGTTGATAGGTAAAGAACAAACACACGATTCTAAAAGTTGAACGGCTTTAATCCATGAAACATTGTAACAACAAAACTAGTGTCGAAAAGGAGTAAGACAAAAAATAGTTTGGGGCTTAGTAACCGCCAAACAACATGCTAGGACTGCTTGCCGGTACAAGCATAGAATCCTAACATTAGGGCATTCGGTTATTATGAGTAAAGAAGTATTGGAGAGAATTCTGCTGTTGTTGACTAAAGTTAGATATATACATTGATGCTTTGTTTCTAGGTATATATCGACTACTTTGGAAGATATTTGTCCATGGATTCTACATCACATCCAATTCCTTTTTTTTCCTCTTCAAATAAACTGCCTGTTGAGTGTTGAGATGTTATACTTTAAATCCATCGCTACACTGATGCACGTTGTACTTAATGATTTATTGCCATTAAATATTTCAAATCTGCTTACTTATTCTATTGATGTGCGTGCTTATAATCCAGATTTTTGTCTAATAATAACTATTATGTGAAAAATTCGTGTTTAAATAAACTGAATAATTCTTTTCTAAGAACTGGTCCAAGGATATGGAATAACATTCCAAGTGGTTTAAGAAATATGCCTAAAAATAAATTTAAAACAGCATTACACAAAATATTGATTTTTATAGTTGTAAAAGAAGTTTATGTTAATATTGCTACATTGATAAATAAATTTAAGACAATATAGAGGGTCGTGAAGGGGTAAAATGGGAACTGAAATTAGCCTTATTTTGGATTGGGAAAATGAGATTTATTCACTGGGAATGGGATTTAGCCACTGGGAATGGGATGAACAATTATATAATGGGAATGGGATTTCTTTTCTTCAGCGGTCTTTGCTCCAATATTTTGAAATAGAAAAATAAAATTTCGTAGCAACAGACCTTGTACACCTCTATAGAGATGAGAAATTCAGTATGTTTCGCTTTCGTGCCCACGGTCTAGCTACCAAGCTTACATGGTTACATAATTACGTTCTGTCAGTTTTCCTGGTCAGCAGACAGGTTCTGCAAGTTTGCATATGGCGGAAAGATATTGTGAAGAGAAGATAAAAATGGCTTCGGAAAAGGTTTCTCGCAAAATGGTAACTAGAAATCAAGTACACCAATACAAATAACGCCATTGTACACAACCAAAACTCTAGTCCTCGTTGCTTATATGTATCAGCTCGTATCTGTCGAGTCCTCGAAGAATAACTGTTAAATATGTAATTAAGAGTTTATATGTGTTTATCTATAACAATTGCCAGTAATTAATGCTTTAGTTGTCTACCCCGAATAGCTTTTGCTGTCTGCGGACAACTAACTAACTTTCTATAACTTTCTATAACATGTATATATTTGAATAAAAACCAGTTCGTTACAACTATTTGGTACTTTCACTTAGTGATTTTATTGTTTAATTGCTTTCAAACTTTCAGAAATGTTGTTTCAACTTGGTCGTCAGGCACAGGTAAGCATTAACATCAAACATGTTAAAAAAAATTAATTGATAACAAATATATATATTTATTATTATGAAACAAAGTAGCCATACAGTAATTATTCTGCCTTCATGTCTACAGTTAGTTCATACAAGTCATATGTATAGTGTTTTGATAAGGAATAGATATACTAATGTGTAAGTTTTATAGTGTAAAAAAATTGAATTCTTAACTGACTTCAGTTAAAAAATCGATTCATTTTATGTTGTAAAACTTATCCATCTGTAAAAATATTTCTGCATGTAGAAACAACAATGCAGCATTCCATTTAGGACACATATGTTAAGTATCTTATTGTTTCTGAGGATTCTATATAATAAATTATTATGGTTCTGATTTTGTTACCTCATGACGGATATGAAACTAGCTATAAAAAAGACTGTAAGTTATGTAGTTTAGTACTGTGTTGTCAAAATTCCTTGGAAGGATAATCTATTTTTTGGAATATACAATAAATGTACATGGTCATGCTTACTAGCCTCATACAAGGATAATGTCCAGAACAAACGAAGAGAGCATGGAGAATGCAACAGAAATCCAATGGTATGGACTTGTGTTAAGGAGGGAAGACGATGTTGTAGTTGATGAAGCACTACAATATGAAGTAGCCGGTACGAGAATAAGGGAACAAACGAAGGGAACATGGAGAAGGCAAAAGGAGTTCAGTCGTATGGACTTGAGATGATGAGAGAAGATGATGTTCTATATGATGAATCACGGGGCCGGATGTATAGTTGGAAACAACACCATTAGTTTGACATTTAACCCTGGATTAGTGCTAATCGGCTTTTGTACAAGCCGGACCTGGGGTTAGAATGAATTCTATCATCCATAACGAGTACGAGTATTAACCATGCAACAAAAGGTACCTTTGAAAATCTGTGCCCATTCTTCATTTTATTCCATGTAATTAGAACAATTTTTCAATCCTTTTGGTTTGCTTTTTGCATGGACACAGGGTGGCTATGTCACTACTAGCAAGCAGTTAAACTGATATCATGGTTATGGTTTAATCAACTTGTTTAACGAACTTGATCACACAGCTCAAACGGAAAAAGGCTGTTGATAACTCTTCTATATGATTTGAAATAAGCTCTAACATTATTAAACTTTTCAAAACTTGTGATTGCTCCTAAATGTTAATTGTATCTTGATTCTTTAGGTTAGTTTTGCCAGAGAAAACTAATTAGTGGTAAACTAGTTTGTACTGCTTATAAAAGAGACAATACTTACTGATGCTTTGGACGTTAGTCCTTCGTCGGAGTAAAATCTACTTGCTGGCTTTTGTTCTCAGTATAGTCTTTTTAATTACAAAAGAAGTCTAACATCCATTTCTTATAACTTTATAGCATCAAAATACACATTCACACTTATAAAGCAATTGATAAAGTACAAGAAAACCGAATATAAAGTTGAACTATCACTGGAGACCGTAAAAGTTGTCATTACATTTGCAAAACATGTTTTCTCGTTGATACCGATTTCTTAAGATCAATTGTTATTTATAATGTTGCAATTAAATTAATCTACTGTAGGTGCTGCTGGTGTGTTCGGCGCCTTGTCGTATGCAGGATTAACTTCAGCTGGCCTCTCCTCAAGAAATACACTTCTTCTCATGACTGTAGTTCCAGTTATGTTAGGTGTAAGGTACGTGAACTAGATTACACGACTTTCCCCCTTGTATAAGCTTTACAACAGTCAAAACGTTACCCGTACTTTTAGGTGTATGAAGTCAAGTCAAGAACATTAATGACTGATTAATTCTATGTACAGTCTACATTACATCATACGATGAGTACTTTAATTGCTGTTTAATTGTATTTCATGTTGAAACTTTATAAATCTAGCAAACACCTTAGTAGTAGCTACTAGTTAGAATCTTTATTAAGAATTCAACAAATGTGAAAAGCGATTCAACTTAAAATGTTTTTAGAAAGAACAAAATAAGTTTGCAAGTTTTTGGTTTAAGTAGATGTTGAGCCAAAGTGCTTTTAAACGTCATTTCAATGATAAGTGCAAAGCATTAGGACCAACAACGTATTTAGAAAACCATTACATTGATTACTAAATGATGCCATTGATAAAAACGGTTTTTGTTGCAGTTACTGGTTTATCCTTGTGCACCCAAAGAAATTATTACCTGATGCTAAGCCACTGCTTTCATCAGCTCCACATTCTTCAAAAGATGATACTAGTCTCACAGATATGAATAGTAAGTAGTCATCAGATCTACACACCAAAGTAAAAGAACTAGGGAGTTTAGTCTTTACTATAAAATATCTTTGTTAGAGTTATTTGAAGTTAAACGATTTTCATTGACTTGATTTTTTTCTCTGATAGTATCACTCGTGGGGGATGTCATTATGCAGAGAAGTTATGTCTTAAATTTGATAAAAACTGCTTTAAAGTTTGCTAAAAGTAAATGCTTCATCAATTGCCCTTTTGAAAGGGTTGTTACAAGATGTTTCAACTTTTTCATTAATTTAGCATTAGTCCTATGCTCTCTTGTTTTACATAATGTTGTTGATCAGCCAAGTCTTAGCGTTTCATTGACTCTATGATGTAAATTCTTTTGTTGTAGAACAAAAGCAAGAGTTACCTTTGAAATTGAAGTTTCAATTGGTTTTGGTAAGTTAAGAGATCCAGTGCCGATGTATAAATTACTTTAGAATTAACTTTATTTTAAAAAAAGTTGTTTAATTATTTCATGTTATAAAAATTATTTACTAAATTTTAACTCTGATTTGATTCTAATTCTTGTCAATTACGAGAGAAAAATAGTATTTATTGCTGTCAAAATTTAAAGGCAATTAGCAAATTAGTGTTTTCTTGAAATTATTGCAGTCACTTCTGAAGTACATGTGTCCTTTGATGCTTGTCTATTATGCAGAGTACTTCATTAATCAAGGACTGGTACGTATAAAGATTTTCTATTAAAATTTAATGTCATTCTTAATTGTACAATTTATTTTCACAACGCTTCGCTAAACACGAATAGAAAGACTTTCTAAAATTAGATTGAGCATTTTGTTAAGCATAATATAAAAATATTATGCTGCATGCAGTCAATAAGCTAGTATTGATTCAAACCTTTTCCCATTAATAGCAAGCTAATAGGTTTTGTTCTTATAATAATTATTTTCAATTTCAAAAATAAATGTCTTAAGTACTGTGTGCCTTATTTCAAGCCATCCAGAAACTAGAAAATACTTTATTATTGAATTAATCGTTGGTCTAAATCTGTAAAATGTTATCAAAGTTTTAGCCATCTCCGACATCTACATGATTCTTCTGAAATTATATTAAGCCGATCAGTCAGCAATTTTGTGACTGAAAATAATAGTTATGTTTGACGTGATGTTTTATATACCCTGTGAAGAGAGCCTGGCTGTTCATATGGAACATGTGTTTGAATGATATTATTAATAAAAAGTACGTGATGACTCCGAAGAATAATGTAAAGTTGACATGGCTTAAAAAATATTCTTAGAATTTGAATACACTGGTAAATTAAACAGCATGTTGTAAAATCAGCAAACGTCAAAAAAAATTAATGCGATACATATTTCTCTTGTAGCATGAACTAATATACTGGAATAACATTTGGATCACCCCAGCTGAACAGTATAGATGGTAACTGAATTATTAGTACTAGTGTTGTTTCAAATGTCAAATTAAACTGAGTGATGAAATTTTAAAATTTGCCATTTAATTAGCTTTCTTAACATTGCTCTCTTACTCCAAGGTTACAAGTTGATTATCAAGTTGGAGTTTTAATTTCAAGATCGTCTGTTAATATTTTTCCCATTGACAAACTGTGGCTTCTCACTCTATTTCAGGTAGGTGTGTAGTGAATAATCATCAAAGCCTTGTGGATTTTCATGAAGATAAAAACCTATTTTCATAAATGATAAAAAAATATGTTACCGGTATTTTAAAATCCGATTATTTCCAACATAAAGAATTACCTTCCTCATCTACATTATCAAGAACCAGCGTCATTATCATTACATTATGCCATTTTCTTCATCATGTCCGATATCAACACCTTTATCACCCCACTCTCATTTTGGAGGTGTTTTCTCTGCTCTAGTATCATCACTTCCACATTGAATTACTTCTATTATCATCCGCAATATTCACAATCACTTTCATCATTTTAACATCAACAGTCACTTTTGTCACCCTCTATTAGCAAGCATTATCTTCATCACTACTCATTCAGAAGTTCCGTCTTCAACAGTTTTAGGCACTTTCATTTTATCCAGCATATATCATCATGCCCGTAGCCAGGATACGTCGAGGGGGAAGGGGGTTCTGGGCGTGGGGTGCAGGGGCCCGCCTAAGGGCCCCGGTGGGGTTAAGAGGCGAAGTGATTGGTCAAATTGCCTAGACAACAAGCCTTATTAATATTCATTACT
>JAOTRI020096582.1:0-25339 GCA_028564885.2 Zoanthus sanctaehelenae | reverse complement strand
AAGACATTTGCATCAGCGCATTCAGGAGCATAGGTATTCTGCAATAGGAAAACATTTTGTAAATACTCATGGTAATACTAGCAGTAATCTTAGATTAGTGAAGTGCGTTCGATGGTTTAAAGGTTGGAAAGGATGGCGATTTTTTTAGCACTGTGGTAGAGGGATAGAACTTAGTCCTGTGTAACAACAGTTAACACAAACAAGAAGTCAAATGATAAACTGTTGTGTAATTTCATGGGAAGCTACCCACACCCAGACCCTCTCGGAGAAATCCAAGATGGGGTCGATTTGGATCAACCACAAAATCGAGATTTTTTCCGCCTGCTCAAAATTATGATTGCGTTCTTATAACGTCGAACGCAATTATATGTTACTCAATATAAATGTTCATTAATTTCTACCTTTAAATTTTTGCTAAATAAAATTCTTTGAAATTTACTCAGTGTGTTGCTGAAGCCTTCTTTTAATCTCCGATAGTGTTTCAGCTGATTTGGTTGAGTTTTGACTGCTTTCCCCTAGAACTGAATAACAAGGTTGCAGTGCCGGTGTTAGAACTGGGGACCCTGTGGTCCAAGAGAAAGCAGCTCGTTGCACGCTCCCAAGATAAGAATGGCGGGGAAGTTTTAAATTCTTCTAAAGGAAAGTTCCATATTATTTATGGCTACTAAAAAAAGTCGTTGTTTATCTTTTTTTTTTCAAAATTCGACGATGGAGGTGTTTTCGCTTAGCGTCAAAACTTGCACGGACAGCCCTGGGTACCAGATTATCTCAACCACAGTTAGTCAATCATAAAAACATAAACTGCAGCCATGTTAGATGGGAGGACTAGCTTTATTTCTTTATGTGTTTTTTACATCATCTTCCTCACAAATGTGTTTCAGACTGAAAGTAGCTGTAAGAATAATAGTGATTGTACTTTTGGATACTGCCAAGGAGGCCATTGTATTTGCAATGAAGGATGGTGGGGGAACTCATGCGAGTTTTGTCGTTTCAGGTAAGAATTTGAGAATGATTGACATTTTTGAAGTAGATAGCATGCACAACAGCCTTCTGTAAGAGTTCTCTTTGCACAATTTGAAGTAATGACTATTGTTCTGTGCTATGATAATTGTATCACGATTAAAGTAGCTATAAATCATTAATTTCTGTATTTTCCGTTTTTTGTCACAGCTGCTCTTCGTCCATACGTAGGTGTTCTTAAGATGTTGCTTTTTTAATATTTATTATTTAAAATATTATAAAGATTCGTGTCTTAAATAGTAACTTACAATAGGAGAACCGAATTGAATATCCATTCTTCTTTACATTGCTTGCTGTGCTCATATATAAGGAGATTTACAAGTTGCTGAACAAACTAAAACTGTTTTTTTTTTATAAAATAGTTAGTTTGCATAATATTACATTCCAAGCTTACCCAGCTATAGATAAGACTTGTATAATTCGTATTAATTGGTGTCTTTAATTTAGATATGGTGCGTTATCATGTGGTGTCTAGAAACGTCGTTTAAATGCGTTTTATGGAATTTTTAGTTTGGCGTTTAAAATATGCTTCATTTTACTAAATAAAGCCCACAAGGGCAAATCAAAACAAGTGACCAAAATCGAATCACCAAAATTAAAACCGAATAACCAAAATCAAAATTGAATCACTAAAATCAAAATCGAATCACTAAAATCAAAATTGAATCATTAAAATCAAAATTGAATCACCAAAATCAAAATTGAATCACCAAAATCAAAATCGAATCACCAAAATCAAAATCGAATCACCAAAATCAAAATTGAATCACCAAAATCAAAATCGAATCACCAAAATCAAAATTGAATCACCAAAATCAAAATTGAATCACCAATATCAAAATCGAATCACCAAAATCAAAATTGAATCACTAAAATCAAAATTGAATCACCTAAATCAAAACTTGAATCACCAAAATCAAAAACACGATACAATCTGCCCCTGCTCGTTGTTTTCATCCTCAACCTCCTCATCATCATCATCGTCGTCGTCGTCGTCGTCGTCATCATCATCATCATCGTCATCATCATCACCACCATCATCATCATCATCACCACCACCATCATCATCATCATCATCATTTATTGGAATTAGATTACCATTTACAGATTGTAACACATAAAACGAATTTATACAAACATATATTACAGTATACACAATAAATAATAATAGGATAAATTATATCACATTAAAATGTTAATTACTGCACATAAAAAATACAAGGAGATAGATCTTATTTAGTGGGACTTGAGACCAACACCACGGATAGTCATGCAGCATAGCAAATGTCATTGGTCCCAAGTATGAGATGAAATATGTTACTGTATCTGAAAATGGGAGGCAGTAAACTAAAAGAAGGCAAGGGCTTATACATTTGTACCACCTTGAGCAGATAAAGTAACAACAGTTATAATCATTGAATCATTAGTAAATACATAACGAAACAGAGGCAATACTCATTAATGCATGATTAGTTAGTTGATCATTGGTGACTGAAAAGTCGTCAGTAAATTGTCAAGTAAAAATTCATTGTAAAGGGAAGCAAGCTTGGATAGCAAGTATTTAAGTCTTATATAAATTGATTAGATACTGCTTTACGAACTTGAACCAGGGATAGAAATTAATATTTTTTTAATTAGACATGTGGTTTAGTAATCACTAAGGTTTACTAGTCCACCCATTTTTTTCTAGACAGCTTTTTGTTTCATTAGATTTACAACACCAGTAAAGACACCTGTATTTCAAATTGTTTTTATTCACCCAAATACAATTGTTATATAAAAATTAATGCTAACACTATATCTTCATTACTTGTATTTGGGTCAAAACATTTTTCTAGTTCTGTTGTAATAACGACTTTTTTCAAGGATTGTGTTTCAGTATTCACCAATATTTTCTTGTAGAAACGAGAAAAGAACCGAATAAAACTAAGGATGTTTACTTGCATCAGTAGTTGGTCTTTTTGGCACTTGATCAAGTTTTTGTGAATAAAACATAGAAAAAGCATGGTTTATAGTTTTTCGCAATTGGCATACCCCTTCATCAGCATTTTTGTTGAAATGGCGGAAAACATTTTTTAAAGAAATTTGTGGTGGGGTTCTCTATGACAAAGCAGAAGAATAAAAACTATCATAAACTAGCATTTTGATGAGCTCTCTGAGTACGACCTCTACATTATACCAAGAAAGAACGGTAGACTCTTGTCATTTTCCATGATGTATCCCACAAAAGAGTTCATTGAAAGATCTGAATAAGATCGACTTGACATTTTTTATGTCACTAGTTGTATTGTCAGTGGTAGTTTGAACAAGCAGCTTATAATGTATGACATACATATAACAGTTGGCCTTGCTTGATAGTAATAAGCAATTAGAATGCAAGGTTGTAATTTCTATCATCTGAGAAAATGATTTGGACAAAACCCAAGTCATTCCACCAATTGATGACAACAATTAAGAGCTAAAGTTTTATGTATTATTTCTGATAGATTGACAGGAAAGCATCATGGTGTTATTTACGATGGTGATGGAGATTACCCAACTCAGTCAAAGTGCTCTTGGATTGTGGAATCACCGTCTGGCTTGTAATAACATAAAACTAGCAGTAATCATAGATTAGTGAAGTGCATTCGATAGTTCAAACGTTGGATAGGATCTCAATTTTTCTAGCACTGTGGTAGAGGGATTGAACTTAGTCTTAAAACAAGAAGTCAAATAATAAACTGTTGTGTAATTGGGAAGCTTACATGCCCTATTGGTTGAAACACTGCAAACCCAGACCCTTTCGTAGAAATCCAAGATGGCTTCAATTTGGATCAACCACAAAATTGAGATTTTTTCCGCCTGCTCAGGAATGGAACTTTGACCCCCTCGGAGAAATCCAAGATGGCATTGATTTGGATCAACCACAAAATTGAGATTTTTTCCGCCTGCTCAGGAATGGAACTCAGACCCCCTCGGAGAAATCCAAAATGGCGTCGATTTGGATCAACCACAAAATCAAGATTTTTCCGCCTGCGCAAGATTATGATTGCGTTCTCCTAACGTCGAACGCAATAAAGCATATTACTTTCAGGATCTTTTAAATAGACTTGAAAAGGATCTTATTAAAGACAAAAACCTCGTTATATAATGCATGACTACCTCGCTTTATTTTCTAGAACGACCGCAATGCGCTGTCAACAAGAATCATTCCAGCTATAAAGGAAACTCATTTCAGTATACTTTCAGAGAAAATGTGAAGGACATTAAAAATTACAGATTTGGAATATTACTTATAAACTTTTTTTCTATAAATTGTTGTATTATAGGTCTTTATATACATTAAACACTAGAAGAATAGGACAGCCGCGAGATTATTTTATTGATTCCAACATAATTGTTTACGTTTTCAATGCTTCAGTAACGTTCACGATTGTTTACACAAAGTTTTTCTTGATTAAGTTTTGCAAACTTGCGGGCAAGCAATTATAATACGTGAACCTTTTCATGAGAATGCGATATTTTGAGTTTGTAACCATAAACATTTAACATAGGAATTTCCCCTGTATGCAAATCTGGTACTCTAGCTATGCACATCTTCTGAACTGATGAACTTTTTCCTATGAAACAAACTATAGCATGAACATCAGACAAATCAATGTGAATCATTTGATGTTTCATTTACTTATTCTTTACAATTATCTGAAGCATTTCATAATCACTTTGCTAGTGTTGGCATAAGCTGGCAGAGAAAATACCGTCAACGAATACAACTTTTTCCACTTAGCTTAAATACAATGTAAGAAAAGAAAGAATAACGTTCAAAGAGAAAGAGACCAATTCTGAAATAGTATTTTTTTATTTCCTGACGGAATTCATATACAAGACACACAAATTAAAGTGAACTAAAAACATCTAGAATTTCAAAAGAGGACTAGGACTAAACCAAGTGGAAATTACTACTGCTTAGGGACCGATTACATGGAGCTTTTTCAACCCCGGTGTTGAACTCAGCCCTGTTAACCGGTCTGAAATTTCAGCCCTGGCTTCAATACAAAAGCCTTATTAAATCAAATGCGCGATTACATGGCAAAATTTTCAACCTAGGGCTGAGTTCAACCCCAGGGTTGAAAAAGCTCCATGTAATCGACCCGGCCTAAATTAAAGTAAAGATGCAGATGAGTTTTAGAACAGCACTTCAGGTCCAGAGGCATTTGTTACAAAACACTAAAAAGACAAGAAGCAACTTGAAAAATTAACCATCGCAGGTGTTTGTTATCTTTTTTGGTAAACCATTCAAAGTGCTTATGAAGGAAAAACAGATCGTTTAAAAAATATTAAACACAGAAAGTTTATAAGAAGTTGGATAAAATACCTGTCAAATATAGCCGTCCAAATTTGCAGAATTTACTTTGATAGAGAAGCTTGGCTGAAAAAAAGTAGATTTACAGTGTAAAGTTTGTAAGGTTGTTCTGGTCTGTAAATTATTAAATTGGATCGCGCCGAATCATATGTGCTCATGCATGTTTACAGTTTCATTGCTATGGAGGGCTTATATAAAGTTTTGTTATCCTATATGAAAGGTTTATTTTTGAAATATAATTTTCTAGTTTTTCAAGTTAATACTTCCGTATTCTCATTAACAACCACTTTGAGCATAGATTTCAAGATGGGTGATTATTAATCAAGAGATCTGACAGTCTAGTATTCATTTATAGGATCAACATCATCATGCAATAAAATTATTATTCGCATTTCTACTTCAATAGATTATTGACGTCCGTTTTAATTTAAAAACGTTTGACCGATAAAAATTGTTTGAAAACAAATGATACATGAGCCATATATTTATTAAAAGTTTAAAAGTTTTATTTTTATGAAAATTTCACTTACTTCCGGCTGTCAGCTTAATTCCGAAATCTTGCTTTTCAAAACTTGTTTTAACCAGATAGCCTTGATCTATATTTTAAATGTTTTGTTAATGTCGCACTATATATATCCAGAGTGTAGATTTAAAATGCGCATGAGCCAATCCGATTAATCAGTAGACAAAGACTACCACAGAGATCACAGTTGTGCACCATTACTATGTAAATCCATATTAATGTTGATAAAACCGCCTTTAAAGAGCAGAAATGATTAGTGTTAATACTCGTTCAAGTTTGCTGGAAACAGCAAAAAGAAAACTTGTTCTACTCTTAACAAATTTCGACCCAAAAACGTTTTGGAATGATATTTGTTTATAGATGTTTTCAGTGACCCAAATCAAATAATTATATAAATACGCCTGTAAAAGTGCAGGCCTTTTCACGGATCCGTCTTGCCAAACTTTCACAATACTTGCACGAATTAAAACAGCGTATGCCGAACGAAACATTAATAAAGACAAAGCAACACAGTGAAACCATTCCTGCAATTAAAAAAAACTTTTTGAAATATGCTTTAAGGGGAAATACAAAAAGCATTAAAAATTAAAGATCTGGAATATTATCAATGAACCTCTATGAAATAAAGTATAGCATGAACATCAGAGAAATTAATGTTAATCATTTGATGTTTCACTGACTTATTCTTTACAATTATCTGAAGCATTGATAATCACTTTGCTAGAGTTTGCATAAGCTAGCAGAGAAAATACCTCGCAATGGATACAAATTTTTCCACCTTATGTACATCAAATATAAAAAAAAGACAGGATAACGTTCAAAGAGAAAGAGACCAGTTCTGAAATGGTATTTTTTCATTTCCTTAAAGAGAACTCGTCTGACGGAATTCGTATAAAATGCAAGACACGCAAAAGTGAACAAAAAACACCTAAAATTTCATTAAAGGACGATAACTAAACCAAGTGGAAAACTGGTACTAAATTCAAAATATAGATGCAGATGAGTTTTAAAACAGCACTTCAGGTCCAGAGGCATTTGTTACTCAAAACGCTAAAACGACAAGGGGCAATTTGAAAAATTAACCATCGCAGGTGTTTAAAATATCCTTTAGCCTTAGGCAAATCATTCAAAGTGCTAATGAAGCGGAACCATTAAAAATATTAAACACAGAAAGCTTCAAAGAACTTGGATAAAATGCCTGTGAGATTTAGCCATCCAAAGCTTGCAGAATTTGTTTTGATCGATAAAGAAGCTTGGCTGAAAAAAAAATAAACTGCCAGTGAAAAGTATTGTGGCTCGTTACGGATATTAAATTTTGCGTGTTTTTTTTAATGCATTTCGCATTTGAACACCAAATTTCATGTTTGCGAAGATGAAATTTCATGTTTGACTCAGGAATTTTATGTTTCATGTTAGGAATTTCAAAAAATTTCCTGTTTGTTTAAATCGATGAACAGCTAATAGAAAGCTCAAAATCTCGGAATAATTTAAGCCAGGATTAAAATAACGTTATAGCATTTCCTTGTTATTGTTGATACCTTAAGGTATTATATAATCAGGCACACACTGATTACAGAATGTCAACAAAGTCAACAAAGCTTGTAAACAACAAAGCCGCCATAATGTTGAAAATTTTGCCAACCACGTGTGCTGTGTTCTCAAACATGAAATTGCGAAGACAAAACTCCGGAGTTTGTCTTTAAAAAAACACATAAAATTGAATGTCCCTAACGAGTCACGGTAGAAAAGTTTGTAAGGTTGTCCTGGTCTGTAAATCATTGAATCGAATCGCGCCGAATCAGATGTGCTCAGGCATGTTTACAGCACCGGAGGGCAAACAATTATGACTGTGGAGAACAAAGATTCAAGCTAATAATAAGAGTTTAAAATAATAATTGATTGTCAATTAATCAGTACTAAAAACGTATATCAGGGACGAAAATCGCGAAACGGAAAAAGCACAAATTACGGTTAATTAAAATCTCTCATTGCTGTAAGAGCTTATATAAAGTTTTATTACCCTATATGAAACGTTTATTTTTTGAAATAAGTCTTCTAGGTTTTCAAGTTAAAACTTCATTCTCAATAACAACCAATTAGCAATTTCAAGAAGGGGGATCATTAGGACCCCGTTTACAGTATCCGAAGATATATTGGAGTACTCCCGGAGTATTTCCAGATCGTTCGCCAAATTGCGTTCACACTAGCATAACACTCGACTACCTCTGGATTGCGTTCAGACTTATTGTACTGAGTTATCTTGTTGTTATGGTAACAGTTACAGCAGCGCGAGTGGAATTGCAATATGGCGGTTGATATCTGTTATTGTGGCTCTGGTTGCAAAAAAAGGAGGTGTATGAGAACTTAGAGGAGGGATATCCCAAAAATGAGGTAAAGAATTTTTCTTGAGAGTAGTAAACACGACCAAAGTCTGCGCTGGATTACAGTTAAGACAATCATCGCTGAATTCACAACATTTTTTCGAGGTGATAATTATCGAAAATACACTCGCATCGATCCACACCTGAATTTTTTTGTGAGTTCGCTAGTTGTTTTAATTTGAAGGCAAACTCCTTTTATTTCAGATTTTTCTCAAAAAATCTATTTTGGAACGTTTGGAAGTTAGAAATCATGCCAGTTGCCATGACATTGGAGTACTCCGACTAACTCGTCGTTTACACAGGGCTTACCTCGGTGTAGGAACCTGTGTAGATAAATGAAATAGGACGTGAGTAGTAAAGGATTTAGCAGTTTCAGCGCATTTTGGTTTTCATAAAAAATCCCAGCGCAAAAAATCCCAAGTAAGGTTTCCAACCCATAGTTTCCATCGCATAGTTTCCATGACAACTCAAATTTAATTTGCGCAGATTCACATAATGAACTCATGTCTCATGTATGAAATCATGTGACTGTTATATAACATTTTACAAGATGGCAATAGTGGACAGAGAAAATCTTATCAAGCAAGTCAAAAGACTTTTTTGTTATTTGATTTTATATTATGAAACAAATCTTGTTTCAATTCAAGAATAAAAATGAATTTTGTGCTAATTGAGTGTGCCTTTTTTTGTCTTATTGAATTGGTCGTTGGGTATGTAAATCCAGTTATTTAATTCAAGTTTCCAGACCTTTAGATATTGAACAATGGTTCTCTTGCTGATTCGCTTCAGACATTTTTTCATATTGTCATTTTTATCAAGTTGAAAGATTTTGTAGAAAATGAATTTTAACTGAGGGTAAATTTTTCTTTCCGAATCGATTTGTTAGATTCTTTTTTCAAACCTTCTGAAATGATCAGTAAGGTTTTTTTTACTTTCAGGTAATAAATTAATAGAATAAAATGTGTTTTCGAGATGATTTTTTCTATGGTAGACTGATTTTTTAATTATTTTGTGTCTGTGTTCATAGAAGTTTTTATATTCAGGTATGGTTTGATAATCATGAACTTGACTACAACTCTTACAAACAAGCACACTGTTATTGTTGAATACAAGTTTATTCGTGCAACAAACTAAAACTTGGCTATTCGATGTTACAAAGGATTTATGGCAAAAAGAACAAATTATATGTCCCATGTCTTTGAAAATTTTATGAAATTCTAAACAATAAATATTCTGCATGCTGTACACTAATAAGTTTTTTAATTATTTACGTCACACCATCCAAGCGGTTCAAAAACTGACACAAAATATTATGTTGTAAACAACAAAGCCGCCATAATGTTGCAAATTTTGCAATTTTTTTTCATAATTTGCTAAGAATTTGTCAATAACCGGTGCATTGTCCGCTACATAATCATCTAATGGTTTCATTGTGGTACATAAACCGTTTTTGTCAAAATCGCCGACTCTCGTGGCAGTTTTTATTGAATTTAGAAGATGTTGATAACTCTGATAAGCGTACAGACAACTTTGAATTTTTAGATCTAGATTTTTGTGTTTCATGTAACTTTGAATTAATAATGTAGTGCTTATAGCAACCAAACTGACACCGCTTGTAGCAAAGGCTGAAATGATACCACCGCTGGCAAAAAGAAGTGAAAAACTGTTACCGATTATTTTCATTCTTTTAATATACTTGTAAGCTCTCTGGTAAGCCCAACATTTTTTATGGTACGTTCTATAACAATTTTTCAATTCTTCAATTTGATCGTCATTTAATTCCTTGCTTAAATGATTCCAGTTGAAAATATATATTTTGTCTTTACTCATTTATATATATAACGGGGTTATATTTAAAAATTTATTGGATCGTGATCAATATTGTACCAGTTTTTGCCTAGGACATGATGGTGTAATTTAACATCATTTTCTGACATTCTTATTCCTTTGTAAAGAGCAAAAAATGCGATTCAATCCTTTTAGTCTAGAAACTCCTAAAGGAGACAAATCTCCAAATGTCATTTGATTTGAACCCGTTGATGCTCTTGCAGTAAAATTACAAAGTTTCTTACCATTACACCATACGCTAGATTTATTAGCTCCCGCAGGAACGTCCCAATGAATAGAAAGACACGCCCATTTATTTAATTCCCCAGCATTGGCATTGCTTAAGTAAGAACCACTGGATGTGTTACCCCTGTAATCCCCTCCATTAGTAATATATTTATTAGTTGTTCCAGAAACACCAAGAATACCAGTTTGTGAGAAGGCAACAAATTTGTCGTAACCACCATTGTCATGTCCGAAAAGGTCTTTTCTAATAAATGAGTGTGTACCAGTATTAGATTTTAATTTGTATACAATAAAAATGTTAACAATGTCAGGACAACTTCCTGTTGGGTTAAGATTGATATCACTGAGAAGTCTGCTTGTACCATTGAAAATCAAATAATATCTGTTATTGATTCTATTATCTTTACTGCATAAAGTCTGTTGATTTGCAGAAGTTGTTTGTTTAGCATTGTTTTCATAAAGTGTTTGATCAAATAGTTGAAAAACCTTTCTTGAAGAATCCATAAGCACTTCTGAAGTTATACCACGATCGATCCACTCTATAAACTGCTGTTCCATTTGTTGTGTACTATTTCCATAAAAGGGTTTCGCTGAGTTTTATGTAAATACTGACATTGCTGAAATAATTTTTAGGGTATCATTCTGATATTTTTGTTGATTTCTCTTATACTGGTTTCCATGTCATCGTTAACATGATTAAAAATTCCCATATATATTTATGTTACATGAATTGTATCGTAATCACTTTTATATCTTTCACACAAAACTTTATGCTGTAATAATATTGTTTCTTCTGTAAGTCTTTCTCTATAGACTATACATACTAAAAAACGCTACGTTACCCTTACACAGAGCTGTTTTGGAATTTTTTAAATCACTAATAGTAGTTGTTGTTGCACTTGTAGTATTATTGCTGCTGAAATTCAGTATCTTTTTTACCATTACAATAAATGTAACTTTTGTTAATTTCAGATGGTGGATTCCGGTGAACTGATAGTATCTTATAATTATGCAACTCAACAACGTTTGCTTTATTAGCCGGATAATAACTTACAACATATCGACCAGAATTTGAACCAGCCACAATCAATGACCCTGCATTATTGAAAGTAACATATTTTCCGTTGTTTTTACTATTATCGTTTCCAAATAGGGCATTATCACCATAGTTTGAGATGTGAGTACTGTAAGAATTTAATTTGAAAACAACAAAAATATTAACAATAGTAGCGTTTAAATTTATATTACTGATAAGTCTACTTATACCATTAAAAATTAAATAATATCTGTTATTAATTCTGTCATGTTTACTACATAAAGTTGGTTGATTTGCAGAAGTTGTTTGTTCAGCATTGTTCTCATGAAGTGTTTGATTAAATAATTTAAAAACCTTTCCTGAAGAACCCATAATTACTTCTGAAATAATTTCTCTGTCGATTTTATACAGTGTTGTACAGTGTTTGTCAACAAATTGTTCATAAAGTACAACAGGTAATATATTAAATAAATTAGTTTTTAATAATGTTAGAAATTGTTCTTCAGCAACTTTTTAATTATTGTTGTTTATCTCTTCTGGCGTCTCTCTATCAATAATGAATGCAGATAATCCACCTGAAGATTGTAATGTTTGAATTAAGCCAAAAAATAAAGCTATTTCTTTGTTGATTGTATTGTAAAATTTTAATTCTAAAACATTTATCAACATTTGAATCATTTATTTTACAATTCATTTCGATGACACACATATTGTTCTTTCTAGTTTTCTTATAAAAATCAAAGATGAATGATTTGGTTTTACTTGTTATATCCACATCTATACCAGTTACACTGTAATCACAAATAGCTTCCACTCGGCGCAAGTAAGAATCTATTATTTGTTTCGGAATTGTTAAATCTACTGAACCAGGTGATTTACTTAATGCAAACACCACATGAGAGTTTCTATGATGATAGAACCGGGTGTAATCTCTGTATTCAGCATACAGAAAAAGTCCAATATTGTTAGAATTCGAAAAATTTCCAACAGTAATTTTGTCAAGAATATTGATAGAATGAACACTTTGGATTATATCATTATGAGATAATTCTGTGTCTTTTTTGTCAACAGTTGCTTTCATGGCTGTATCTTTACCATCAATGTATGTTCTCATGGCTGTATATTTACTATCAACATAAAAGTTTGATGTTGCTGATAAATCACTACACTTGGGGGTGTTATAGGTCAACCATCAACTCGTTGACCCTCAGTAAACAATCCACCTGCTGCTTTGATGGATCTTGTTAAACTCACACCTGGTATCTTACCCAAAAACTTTCTGTTAACTGCATCGTTATCATTCGTTGTTTTTTTTAATTTTATAAGTTTTTTGTTTTCAATCTTATTATTACCATCAATATCCAGATTGAAATCAATACTTGGTAGACCCATTGGTCCTTTCGGTCCTCTTTTACCCGTTTCTGTATTATCACGTATTTTATCATTAAATATTCCAATATACTTTATGTTAGATTAAAGTTTCCCAGTAAAATTCCATTTTATGGATTTCATAGGTTTGTCAACATAAAGAAATGAATATTGTTTTTCCGTAGCTTTTTTGTATTGTTTTTTGTAACAGCAAGTTCTCGAGAAATCAATGATCTCTCATTATTGCTTGGAAACTCATTAACACAAAAGTGGGAGCAATTCAGCCGTATATCCTTTGGTGTTTTGTAGTAACTTTGACTTAGATATATGATTGAACAGTTTTTATGCCTTCCACGAATGAAATATGATATCAATGGAGACTGGTTCTTTTAACAAACAAAATCATCAAAAATCACTATTTTCTGTGAATCATTGTCTAGTTCTGACACAGGAACAATTTCATCATTACTGCATTTCAACACATGGTAACCAACATGTTTGCTAATTTCGTTTAACGTTTTACTCAGTTTTAATTTTGGTATTTATCTTGTTCCAGATTTTTCGCGTATAAAAACATTTTATCATAATACATCAAGGGTTGCATCAATATATGCACCAAGATATTGGTTTTTCCACAACCGCTGGGTCCTGTTATTAACAATCTAAAACTTTCTTTTGTCATATAATTATAATGTTGTGTATAATTCGTAACTCGATCGTTTGAAACGTCATAATTGGGAATGTTCATTATATAAGTATATTGGATTAATTTGTATCGGTTTAGATAAGTTGAGACAAGTTTTATGTAACGAATATGTGTAATGGATATAGAACGAGTTCTAAACTTGTCAGAACAGAAAATAAAAGCTGGTCAGAGTGTTGAACGTGTCAGAAAAATCATCAAAGACATCGAGCATGCAACACAAGACCAATATTTAGGTTTTAGTGAGTCATACAAACCACTCTTAGACAAACAAGATATGGTTAAAAAGCAATTGAGGAAAAACAGGACCAGTTATTGAACATTTACAAAAAAATCAATTAGGAATGGACTTCTTTACCAAACGCTTCAATAGCAGCAAACGTTATAGTAATATTCTAGCACAAAAGGTGTTTCAAAAGTTGAATCAATTATCAGAAATTCCAATTCATAGAACATCAAAAAAAATACTCTAAAATTGGATCTGGAGTAATTTATTATAATAATCCAATATAATCCAAATGATCTTGTCCGTAGAATAGAATTATTAACTGGTGAGCTACAAGCAGGAAATAATAGTAGAAAGATCAAAGAAAATTTAAGCAGTTTAACACATAAATTAAGAGATTTAAATATCAACATATCAATCGAATACATTGATGATGAATTATGTTGTCTAACCAATCTATATACGAGTTTCATTGATCAATTCACATCAGTTCGACTGATAGACAAAAAATTGGAGTATCAAATCGAGAAGATTTCAAAATTAAATTCACTCCACCACTGCATTTAGATCCAAATATGGATGATGAAATTGTTGTTGACAAAATAACGATGACATACAGTTGGCACAATATCACACCAGAATATAAAAATGGTATTATAGAATACAGCAATGACAATGGTACTAGTTGGTACACAGTAAATTTTCCATCAGGAATGTATAGTTATTACGACCTAAATAGTTTTTTACATCAAACAATGACCACAAATGGTCATCAAAATGCAGATGAAACATATGACTTTAATATTTTATTCGTTCTATCAACGTACAAGGTTGTTATTGAGATAAGTGATAATTATCAGTTAGATGTAAGAAACACAGAATTTGGGAATCTAATTGGTTTCGAAAAAAAGCTAATTACTTCAACAGAGTTTGGACAAAGATTACCAGATATCACCAACTCAATTGATTCACTATTCATTAATAGTAATTTAATAACCGACTCCATTGTCTCTGGAGAAACAACTATCACAATGTTTGTTGTAGCAACCGATAATTTGGTACGTAGCAACACTTTTACCATTGAACCAAAAAGGGCATTATTCAATCAAGTATCACAATTAATTCTTAGTGACATACATATTTAACTCACAGATACGTTAAAACGACCAGTAAATCTGAATGGTATAGATTGGCATATGAATTTAATTCTACGGCCAAAATTTATGTAACATAATAACATATATGAATAAACAACGTGACACGAAAAAACGTTATGATCCTGTTCAAGGTAAATGGGTCTACCAGAATGTGTATAGCAGATAGAATATGCAAAGCGGTGAAGGTATTTTTAGTTCTATACCAAACTTAGATAGTAGAGTTTTTCGAAGTAAGGCTGCAAAAACTTTAACAACACAAACCAATGAAAAAGCAGCCAGCACAACTGGTGATTATGTTGGACAAAAAGCTGGAGACAAAATAGTCAAACTTTTAGGACAAAAAATGAAAGCAAGAGTATTAGTACTCCAAATGAAAATTATTCCAATGAAAATTCTTATGATTCTTCTTATGATAGAAATGAAACTGTACTAAGAATGATTTCTGGAACAGGCCTTAAGAGAAAAACTAAAAAATTCTAAAAGTATTATTATCTAAACTATCATTATTATCTAAACTAATTTATAAATGTATAGAAACCCAAGTTTAGTGGAAAGATACGAAGATGTGGTTTATGAACTAGAAACCCCTCTTATCAGTAACTTAGCCAGTGGGGCACATCAGAATAAAGTCAATTATTGATTTGTTGTAGACAATAGTGGAGAAAGTGTTCCAATGGATTGGTTTAATTCCAGATTTATTGTTGATTTCAAATTAGAAAAACTAGCAGATGGGGGTAATATCACTCTTACAGATCATAGCGGATGGTTAATGGGGGTCATAGTTTAATAAGAAGCATAAATGTAAAAACCAACGGAATTCCAGTGTATGACAATACATCAGCAAATCAAACACATATCAAAAATTTACTAGAATATGATAAATCTTATGTTAAATATCTGTAGGTACAAATAGTTTTTATTACCTCGATACTAATAAATATAAGGAAAGCAGAAGCGTTATACAACGTGGGATTTGGTGTTCGAAAAACATTATTAGGAACTAGTACAATAATGAATTATGAAATTTCATTGAACAGGTATTCATTTTTTAAGGCTCTTGAAGATCAATTTTTATCTAATTCAAAAATAGAAATTCAGGTAACCATTAAAAGCGACGCTAATTTAGTCTGGCAGGGAGGAGCTAAATGTAGAGTAGTTATTACTAAATTCCAGTTATGGTTTCCTAAAATTCAAATCAATTCCCATGGACAACAAAGTTATATTAGCGAATATTTACAGCCACATAAATGGACATATTTGAAAGAAATGTAGAACAATGTAACTCAACTCGCCAGCAATCAGGTACTTTTAAAATTACTAGTGGAATTAGTAAACCACGTCATGTCTTCTTTTGGATATTGAATGATTCTAGGATAGATAAATAGACAGAAAATCCAACTTTATGATACTTTCAAAGTGGGAACTGGTAACAGGAAACTAACAAGTTGTCAACTTGAAATTGGAAATAGTAACTTCTATCCAGAAGTTGAATACAACCCATCTGTAGACATTTCACGTGTGTACAGAGATGTTTTAAAATATGTACATGCTAATAATGATTTTAAAGGAGGCACTTTAATCAATCGAAACAATTTTGAATTATTATTCCCATTAATTTATTTCGATCTTAAAAAGACCAAAAAAAGGAGGCAAGGGATTGCTAATAGGAAAAAACAGTCCATTCAACAATATACCGCTGTTAGGTGCCCTTTTGTAAAATTCATTGATAAACCATTAAACAATTTTGAAATATTAGCATGGTTTCACAAACTTGGTATAAAACATTTTAGGGGTGTATTTTCTAGAGACAACTTACCATCAACAATAAATAAAAAAGAATGTGGAATCATAAACCTGGATTCACAAACAGGTCCTGGAACACATTGGATATGTTATTGGAACATTGGTAAATACTGTAAATATTTCGATTCATTTGGTTTACCAATGGCTGAGGAAATAAAAAAATACTTATTATCAAGTGGTAAACAAATGATATATTCCCATGATGAAATTTCAAGAGAGAAACTCAGTACTATGTGGTTATTGGTGTTTGCATTTCTTGAATGAGCGACATAATGGAGTATTATTTTTAAACACAATACACAATCCCAAGTCTAACAATATTGATCATAGTGTCAACCATAGATCTTGGATATTATCATTGGTTGTTTTGAAACGCAAGAAAAAAACAAACGTAATTGTCTAACCAATTACATATGAAATCGTATTGCGTAAGAGAAAGAATGCTTACAAATAATGCACCGGATTCTGTAAGATATGTGAAAGCTAAGAATGGCCGAACAATGATGAAAGCTAAGTGTGCAAGTTGTGGAACAACAAAAACAAGATTTATAAAATCGGGTCAAGATGGTGGTATGCTCTTATACAAATGGCTTGAAAAGCCTTATTTGATATGGGTAGATTAGGATTTTCTAATGCGATAAAATCAGGTGCTGCAAAAGACATGATGAAAAATTATGCCACCAAATATATTAACTAAGGTATTGATTCAATAACGAATGATTTAAGCCGAAACATTAAACATGAATAATTCTGAAGGGGTTTGTAATGCCTGGAAGTCATTGTACAGGTCTGGGGAACCCACTTGAAGAAGAATTAAAATATGATCCAAACACTGGTAAGATATTAGAAATTTACCAACAACCTACTGGAAAAACAGATGCTGTTTCTATGCAGCATGATGTTGACTATAGTGTTTGTGCAAATAAACCAAAAAGTGAGCAAGTTATGTGTAAAAATGAAGCTGACCGTAAAATGGTTAAATCATTAGATGCTATCCCATGGTCTCAGCGTCAATGGGGTCATGAAATGGCAAGAAGTGCAATTAATACAAAACAAAAACTCAGATTAGGTGTAGAATCAAAAAACGGAAGGTGCCGTCGGGTGTAAAAAGCTGGCAAAAGAAACTATCTGATGAATTACATAAGCCGATAAAACGGAATTTCACTCGACGGCGTGTTATTGTTAATCATATAGATGAGATATAGTGCTCTGATCTAGTTGATATGCAAAAATTAAGTAAATGGAATAAAGGTTAGTATTATCTTCTCAAGGTGCTTGATGTGTTTAGTAAATATGGTTGGATTGTCCCATTGAAGGATAAGAAAGGTGAAACTGTTGCTGTAGCCTTTAGATTGATATTCAAATAGGGTAAAAAATCAGAGTATAAATTGGTGGACTTATAAGGGTAAAGATAATTTCAACAAATATGTTAAGGACTTACTTGAGAAACATGATATAACATTATATTCCACAGAGAATGAAGAGAAATCATCTGTTTGTGAACGATGGAACAGAACCATTAAAACCAAAATGTGGAAGGGTAACACACAATATCTCGACATTTTACCCAAAATACTGAAACAATATAATAACACCAAACATTGAAAAACAAAAATGACACCAATTGAGGCAAGTGAAAGTAAAAATGAAAAATTAGTATATTTCAATTTGTATGGTGTCAATCAGTACAATAATAATAATATAATTTCAGTCAAACCAAAATTTAACATAGGTGATTAAGTCAGAATATCTAAATACAAACGGAATATATTTGATAAGGGTTACACTCCCAATTGGACTGAAGAAATATTTAGGATTGATAAAATACAATACACAAACCCAGTCACTTACAATATAATATTAAAGATCTCAATGGTGAAGACATTAAAGAATCATTTTATGAACCAGAATTATTGGAAGCCAAACAAGGTTATCAGAAGAGGTTACAAGAAAAAGCAAGCTTTGGTTAAATGGAAGTGATATAACAATGATTTTAACAATTGGGTTCCATTCAAGGACTAACAATAATATATGAATTGTTATCCAACATATAGTATGTCAGACGATAGTGGTCTCATTGGATATCTTATCATTAAAGCAGTCATATTAATGATTCACATATATCTCAACAATTAATTTCAATTAAAAGAATAATTATTATCTAATATATATTATGTCAAGTCAATCAAGTTAATCCAGTTGTTCTTCAATCTACTCATACAAGCTCAATTTTTATCATTCACAAGATTCTTACGATAGCAGTTTCATTGATGATCGATTCCGAAATGTTTCTAGATTGGAGTGATCGATCATGGTCACCATCTCAAAGCAGCTATTCCTCGGATACATCTACATCAAGTGACTCAGATGATAGCGTTTTTGATCACAGAATTCAGAATGGAGATTCGATTCACAGACTTCAGACGATAGTGTGTGAATCGTTTTAAACATAAGTTATGTAACATTTAATATGTCCCTTGTAGGCCACCACTTTTAAAGTTTCAACCTACATCAACTACTATTCATTGTAGCCAAAAATGTTCAATCGTTTCTGGCTATATCTTTTTTACACAGTTTTTTGTGAAGGTATTTTGATTTATTTTTAATATGTTTACCACATTTGAGACATTTGTACTCTTTGTTTTGCCAATTTTTATTGATTCCATTTGATGTTTCTTTTTATCTTCGTCGGTTAGTAATCTTTGTCTTTTCAATCCCGTTCTTGATGATTTTATATAATTACCTGGTAAGTCAACTTCATTGATATATTCCATTGTATAAGAATTTCCATCTTTTTTTATATACCGGACTTGTAATAATTGATTCCTTCACACACCATTTTAACAACACCAGCATTTATTGAAGATGTTGTTGAACAGAATACAGACTGTAATAATGTAAAACTTCTTTGGTACCAACATTAGTAGCTTTAATACACTTTCGATTTTCATAAATTTTACCAACAAATGTGTAATCACGATTGACAGCTGATTTTTTACAATTTTGTTGTTCTGTCACAAGTTGTAAATTAGACAAACAATTATCTTCTTTATTATCATTAATTTGGTCTATCACTTTTCCTTCCGGAATAATGCCGTTAAAACACTCCCATACAAAAAGATGGACATGATATGATCTATATTTACCACCATATTATTTTACATTACATTTCACATATCCTGTATTTGCAAGGAAACCTTTATTAGGTACTTGTTTAATGATATTTATTACATTTTCATCCTTATCAGCAGCATACAAATTCTAAATTGAATGGATCTTATAAATACAATCTTTAACTTCAAAATTCACCATTCTATATATAATATATAGTTTACAAATTATTCCTTTAAAACACATGCGTTTAATTTGACTTAAAGAGATATTACATATACAGGCGCGGATTTAGGGGTGGGCCGGACGGGCCGCGGCCCCCCCTTTTGGTGAGATTGCCAACGTTAATTTTTTCATTATTTTTTAAAAATTCTGTGAAAGTTTGATATAACTGCGATCCAGAAAGGTACAATAAGTTTAAAATAAGTAATAAGGTGAACTTAGAAAAGTGGATATTTTTCGTGGTTCATCCTGTTTTTGTTGAAAGGTTGGGAGGTAGACCAGGCTCCAATTTTCCGGCCCTCCCTTTCCAAACTTTCTGGATCCGCCCCTGATATAGTATATAACAATGAAAGGAAATGAAATAATCTCCACTAATAATAATATGAATAAGAGCAAGTCTCAACTAATCAATATGTTGTTTAAAAGCAAAACAACGATATGCTGTCCATGCGATTTGTCACAAAGCAACCCAAGCCAAAAATTTACAAACCATTAAGAGTGCAAGCTCCAGAACCATACAGAACTGTATCAGAGCTTGTATCTCATTTCGAGGGAGAGAGAAACAGAGCCAAAATCCCAATCTCCACTACCAAGCAAAGCAAAGATTCCTAAAGCTCCACCAATACCAAAGAGCTTTTTAGAATTCAACAAAACCAATACCTCAGATCCAAAAACCAGCAACTAAAATCCAAATAGAAGAAACCAAAAGAGCTCTAAAAGGTTTCACAAAATCATATGAAATCAACACAGTAAACAACAAACACCCATTAATTCAATTACAAAAAAACAGAAACACAAATTAAAAACACTATTAAATGAAATGAAGGGTCTCAAATTCGCAGAAACATTAGAGGTAACATTCACAAAGACGTTAAATAATGGTACAATTGAAAAACAGCACATTTCAAAAGCAATTTTCAAATAATAATAAATGAAATTGATATAAAAGGCAATCCTTACAAATCACAACTTAAACAATACTAAATAAGATAGCTTCGTGGATATCTGAGGGATCTGGTTGTACAATCAAATCAGTAAAAAAACACAATCTAAACATTGTTGTATACAAACCAATGAAGGGTTCTTCATACATCAAACTACCTCCAGAACTCAAAGGAAAGAAAATGATAAACATAAAATGAGGATAATGAATGCTTCAGATGGTGTCATATCAGGCATTTAAGCCCTCAAGACAAGGATCCACAGAGAATAAAAAAAGTTGACTATCCATTCATTGAGAAACTCAAATATACAGGTGTTGAATTCCCAGTGACAACAAAACATTATAACAAAATAAAGAAACAAAACAACATAAACATAAATGTATTCGGTTATGGAAACTCACAACCATATCCCATATATATTTTTAAAGAAAAAGATGAAGATCAAATGAGTTTATTATTGATAACAGAAACGAGAAAAGATGGAAACAAAAACATCGTAAACAGTTACTACCTGTTAATCTAAGACTTCAACAAATTCATGTTCAGTCAAACGAAACATGAACAGAAGAAACACTTTTGTATGCATTGTCTACAATGTTTCAGTTCCGAAAGACTGTATTCAGATCAATGGAACACAAGCAATCAAAATGCCTAACAATGACAACAATATATTAAGATTCAATAATTTTCATAAACAACAACCAGTACCATTTGTAATATATGCCAACTTTGAGGCCATCACAGAAAAAAATCAAGGTTGCAAACAAAAAGACGACAAATCATACACAGAATCTTATCAGAAACACACAGATTGTTGATACGGATACAAAGCTATATGTTGTTATGATGACAAATACACAAAACCAACAAAAATATACAGAGGTAAACATGCTTTACGTCAATTCATGGAATCCATGATAAATGAAGTGAAATATTACAAAAAAATGATGTACAAACATTTTAACAAACCATTGAGATTGTAATCTGAGGATAAACCCTGAGGAATTCAAAATTCCAGTCATATTTCATAATCTTCTTGGTTACGACAACCATTTTATAATGCAAGAGATCGGATCCATTGTCAAAAAATATCCATGCAATGACAAGAAAGGAAATAAAAAAGAAATGAACATAAACGCCATTCCCAACAACATGGAGAAATACATGGCCTTCATGCTTGGTAACCAGTTAACATGCATTGATAGTTTCCAACTCATGAGTTCAAGCCTAGACAAACTAGTAAGTAATCTACAAAAACAATCATTGAAATATACATCAAAACAATTCAAAGGTGAGAAACTGGAAATGATGTCCCAAAAAGGAATATACCCATATGACTACATGGACAGTTTCGAAAAATTCAAAGATCAACTACCAAAAAAAAGATTTTTACAGCATTTTGAATGATGAAAACATCCCAGATGAAAGTCATGAACATGCTCAAAAAGTATGGAAGGCATTCAATCTTAACAACATGGGTGAATATCACAATCTATACCTGGAATCTGACATTCTTCTATTATAACCGATGTATTCGAAAATTTCAGAAAAACATGTTTAGAAGATTACAAACTTGACCCATGTCATTATTTCACTAGTCCTGGTTTATCTTGGGATGCCATGTTAAAAATAACTGACATCCAACTAGCTATAGATGTCATGGCCGACGTAGACATGTTTCAATTCATTGAGAAAGGTGTGAGAAGAGGTATCTCATATATAGCAAACCGTTATGGCTGTACAAACAATAAATACATGAAATCATACGATGAGAAGGCGCCCTCGAACTAAATTATGAATTTAGATGCAAACAATCTTTATGGTTGGGCTATGAGTCAATACTTGCCCAGAGGTGGACTCAAATGGATGTCGGAAAAGAATATTGAAAGGATCGACTTAGCAAAATACAATCGGAAAACAGTAAAAATGGAATAGTATTAGAAGTTGATTTAGATTATCCTGAAGAGCTTCATGATCTTCACAATGACTATCTATTAGCAGCAGAAAGAATATGTGTCAAAAATGGAATGCAATCAGAATATTGCAAAAAAATAGCAAAGAAATACAACATATCAACGGGACTAGTCAGCAAGCTCATACCAACTCTGAAAAACAAAAAAAACTACGTACTACATTATCGAAGCCTTGATTTATACATGAATCTTGGATTAAAAGTCAAAAAAATCCACAGAGTACTGAAATTCAATCAATCACCATGGTTGAAGCAATACATCAATTTCAACAGAGAAAAACGAAAAATTGCCAAAACTTCTTTCGAAAAAGATTTCTTCAAACTGATGAACAATTCAGTCTTCGGAAAGACCATGAAGAATCTAAGAAACCGAGTAGATGTGAAATTAGTCACAGATCACAAAAAACTAATGAGAACTGCACAAATCCTGGTTTCTTTACTGCTTTTAATCTCCAAAGGAAAATATGTGTTTAACTAACAAAACAAGATGGCGAATCACTTGGCTTTGCAAACAGGCTTTACACAGGTATACCGCCAATAACTATAAAACATAACATAACATCCCTCCCCCTTACGATGAAGATAGTGTTCGAATGTCATTTGAACCATAAGTTTAAAACGAGAGTGAGCATGAGTTCATAAGTCTAGTCTTTCGGGTGGGACACCCTTATTGGATCGAGATGATCTTCTTAAGAAGGGTTCTGGGGTTCTTGGTGTTGAGAAATCGACTTCGTTTGGGAGTTTTCCGGCAAGTACATTAGCACAGGTACTTTGGGGAGTTTCTGGTATTTCCTTGGGTTGTGGTACTACCTCTGAGTTGGCTGAGTTGTTGGCTTTAAAGGTTTGCGTTGTGACAATTTCTGGTTTAGGCATTGTATCCCTCCGAAGAATCTGATCGACATGTCGACTCACAGTACAATCTGGATGAGACTGTGGTTTTACCTCGTACATAGTGTTTCCGATGGTTGCAGAAACAGTTCCGGCGGCCCACTTGCTACCATAGATGGAATCCCTTTCTTTGGGCCAAGAATTGTCAGGAGTGGTTGATGATCAGTTTGCAACGTGAACCTTCTCCCATGGAGATAGATGTGGAAGCGAGTAACACCAAAGATTATTGAGAGGGCTTCTTTCTCGATTTGCGCATAATTCTTTTCGCTGCTGCTAAGCGAACGTGAAGCAAAAGCAACCGGACGTTCACAACCGTCAGGAAAGTGGTGCGAGAGTACAGCACCAAGTTTATAAGCGGAGGCGTCACAGTCAAGAATTAGTGGGAGCTTGGAGTTATATGGTGCAAGCACATTGTCGGTGGAGATCATGGCCTTCACTTGGTTGAATGAGTCTTGACAAGACGTTGATCAAGACTACTTGGAATCCTTCTGGAGCAATTGGTGCAAGGGATGCAGTACATCCGACAGGTTTGGGAGAAAATTTTTATAATAGCTGACATGACCAAGGAACGATTTCAGTTGTGTGGCATTTTGAGGAGTTGGTGCGGCCCTGATTGCCTCAACCTTATCCTGTAGTGGGTGAATGCCGTTCCGATCAATCAAATGACCAAGATACTTTAACGATGACTTGAGGAAAGCACTTTTTTTTGTTGAACGGTCAGGCCATGCTCCTGTAGGCGCTTGAGCACTTGCTCCAAGTTGTTTAGGTGTTCTTCTCTGCTCCCACCTGTGACCAATATATCATCTTGGTAGCAAAGAACACGGGGTATGTCATGGAAGATATGGTCCATGTTGCGTTGGAATATGGCTGCTGCAGATGATATACCGAAAGGAAGGCGATTATACGCATAAAGTCCTTTATGCGTAGTCAGCGTGGTGTACTTTCTGGTCTCTTCATGTAAAGGGATTTGTGAGTAGGCTTTTGATAGATCAAGCTTTGAGTTCAAGCATCCACCATTCATTTTCTCCTGCAGGTCATCTAGCGTTGGTAGCGGATAAGTGTCGACCACAAGCTGTGTGTTCACGGTTACTTTGAAATCACCACAGAGGCGCACCGATCCGTTTTTCTTAATAACAGGGAGTACCGGGGTCGCCTATTCGCTGTGGGTAATAGGAGATATGATTCTTTTTTTTTAGTTCCTCCAGCTCAACTTCGACTTTTTGACGAATGGCAAACGGCACCGAGCGAAACTTTTGATGTACAGGGACAGCGGTCTCGCGCACGTGAAGCTTTGCTGGTGGGCCTCTGAGCTTCCTTAATTTGTCGTAGAATACATCATCATAACAATCAATCAAGCGATTGAGGTCGTCATTGTTAGGTGATTGGGTTACAAGTTTGATCGAGGGCCAATCCAGCCTGAACAATTCCAACCAGGAGCGTCCGAAAAGGGGAACTCTTGGACCATCAACAACAAACAATTGTGCTTCATGGCATTGGCTGCCATATTCAACCAAAAGGTTGACTGTCCCTCTTGGAGTAATCTTTTTATTTCCATAAGTCCTGAGTTTGG
>JAOTRI020096571.1:0-14782 GCA_028564885.2 Zoanthus sanctaehelenae | reverse complement strand
CGGTAAACTAGTTAGAGCTGCGTCGGTGTTTCTAAAGAAACAATTTGGTAATAAAAATGTAAATTCTACACCGTAAAAAAGAGAATACTAACTGACGTTTCGGACGTTAGTCCTTCGTCGAAGTAAAGGGGTTTCTTTAATAACTGCGGTCAAGTAATTATATACTCTTATTTTTTTATAAGAACGTCAAATTTTCGATTGAGGCTGAATTTTCTTAAATATTTTCGATATATCAGCGTCAAATGTTCTTAAAACATCTTTACTGATTTAGTTAGACAATATAAATAATACATGTACCGCGTATGTAGTAGTGTTCTGTATACAATTTGTACATGTATACTTTGTACTGTCTTTCTTACCAGTTTGTCTCAAGAACTATACCTGAGAACTGCAATTTGGTAAATAAAATACCTGTAATGTTAAATTGTTTTTGCAAACTTTAGTCAAGAAGCCCAAGTAAATTTTCAATAATGTTCTTCACCTTTTCTCAGCTTCAGCATGTTCTTAACATGTTTTTAAATTTTTAAAAATATAAAAAAGAGTGAATTTGCTTACTGCTAATGAAAAAACACTGCTGCTGCTGAAAAGACTACTCGAGTTAGCGAAGGAGTATGAGATTTTCATTGCGAAAAGATTATTAATAAAGATTAAAGTATTAAAATTAAGGGTGTGAAGGAAGTATCGAAGATGTTTCTATATGTAATCTTATGTTTACATAGTTTTTGATCCATAACCATAAAATTGTTGTTACCATACAATGTAAAATTTTATTCAATGTAAAAATCTTCACCTTAATCCTACAATAGGATGTACCATACATAGTGACCTAGGCCTGACAGGTGATAAAACTTGTTCCGTAGTTAATAGCATTCATAAGATGTGTGGGGGCCAATTGAGGTTGACTTGTCGTCATCGATCGTGCCTCCCACTTCTACGACCTGGGATCGAGTCCGTACGTGGGCTGATATATGTCGATCTTAATCTGACTCCCAGGGTTTTTCTCCGGGTACTCTGGTTTTCTTCCCTCTGTAAATTCAACTTTCACGACAAGATCTGAATCATCGAGCGATTTTAAAAACATTAGCCTCTGACTAGGAAGTCTGGGCAACTACTTCTTTTGTAAATTGACGTTAAAGATAGTACTTGTTGTTGTTTATTACTGTTGTTCTTGCATGTAGTGACAATTTAAAAAGAACTGTTAAAACCTGTATTTATTTGTAAAGCGCATTTGAAAACTCTTAGTTGAACGTGCGCTATATAAAGGCTTATTATTATTATTATTATTATTATTATTATTAATTTAACTACGTCATGCTAACGTCGCAACATAGGTCCCACACTTAAAGTGTAATGAGTTTAGGTTTAAGGAGACTTTTAGTCCACTTTAGAAGATACAGCTACCTATTAGGGAGACCTTGTGTCTTACCTATGTAGCTGAGGCTATGTAGTACTGACGAGCTCTAATAAGAGCGAAACAGCTGTCTACTGCTGCCGCTTCTTTGTACCTAGCTGTGCATGCGTAGTTACGTTATTTATTTGAACAACACTTTATGGACGTTAAATTAAATTTTGAGTTCAACCACTGCTGAGACATTTCATCTGAGAAATATAAAGTAAATATAATTAAACAAAAAATTTGACATTTACGCATTGTAAAATCTACGATGTTTCATTCACTAATATTAGGAGAACAAGTACAGTGTTTTAAGCTGTTTGACGGGCGATATCCTCATCCGACGGACTGCAGGAAGTTCATTAGTTGTGCAACTGGATTCGCGTACGAGTTTTTCTGCGGAAGCAATTTATACTATGATTATAAGAAGGATCGCTGCGATCATCCGGCTAATGCCTCCTGTGGAAGTCTCCCAACAACAGCTCCTCCAGCACCAAAACCATCAAAACCTGTTAACGGTAGGGCGTCCTAGAAGCTTTGTTTGTAGTTACAAATTAAACTGTACCATCAGGTTACTTTTAGACTTTAGGCAGTGAGTACAAAAACGTGAACAATGACATTTCTGTATAGTGTACATCAGTGGCGGATCCAGAATTTTAGAAGGGTGGGTGAAAACTCTAGAAGGGGGGTGAATAATATAAAGAACTTACCAGAGACTTTGGAGAAAAAGGGTTGAAAGTACAAAGAATGTACCAGAAAATTGAAAAGGAAGGGGGGGTGAAAATTCACCCAATTCACCCCCCATCCTGTATCCGCCCCTGTACATGTTTTAGGTTATTCATTATTTCAGGTTTCTTTTATCAATCTCGGTTATTTTTTAATGTCTTTAAAAGGGACATAATTTGGGGACTCATTTAAAAAACTTGGGCTTGGATTTTTGAAGGGACATTAAAGGTTGTAAATAATTTTACAATTTAATAATTCTTCTTCTGCATCTCCCTTCCCATTACCCTCCAGTTCCCCCTTTCTATCTTTCTATCCATCTACTTAACTTTTTCACTTTCTTTTCTTGTACAAATCTCATTCCTGAGATCTCCACGGTAGGATTCGAACACTTAGTTGTGTGTCCAACCGTTCTATAGTCCATCGTTTTTACCAAGGAGCTACCTATGACAATTGTGACAATTGTCAGTTATCATTTTCATTGCGTTTTAACCATAAATCTTACCCTAACTCTGAAAAGACAGAACGAATAAATAAACCTATAGGTTATTTTAAAGTCCTAAGTTTTTTTAAAAACCTGAGGTTGTTTTAAAAATAACCTAAATGAAAATAACCTACGACATCTATTCATCTGTACAAGCTTTTGTGGTCACGTGGTTCCAGAATGGATGTCCGTGAAACGTGTGACACAATAAGACAAAAACTATCCTGCGGTAAACTAGGGTGAGTTGTGTTAGTGTTTCTAAAGGAACAATTTAGTGATAAATGTATCGTCCTAAACGATAATGTCATCTTTACTTACGTCATAAACATGCATTAATTAAGAAGCTGAAACAATAAAAACTACAACTGACTCGAGCAAGATTGTAAAGGAGCCAGCGAGTTAATATCTCTTTTGAACACTATGATTTCAGAACTTTTATTTAACATTGATGTAAGACAGAATGGATCTTTATCAATGTTCTATATATCTATGATTCTTTAAGATTTCGAACCAACGTTTTATTATCATTCCATTTTGCTTCAATAAAACGGTTTGAACCAACGGTGTTATTACAATCGTTCAGTCAGCCAGTACAATACATATGAAAATTATACACCGTATGAAAAAGAGAGAAAGTTTACTGACGTTTCGTAAGTTAGTCGTTCCACTTCGACGAATAGAAGAAAAGAGTAACGTCCGAAATGTCTGTTAGTTCTCACTTTTTTTATACAATGTATAATTTACATAATTATCACTAGATTGTGACAACAATAGTTTATTGTTATCAAGTTCTCACTTTTTTTAATATGATGTATAATTATTAATTTACACTCACGTTTTCTTAGGTCCAGTTGATTGTATCACAGCCCACCCTGGATATTATCAACACCACAGCAATTGTAGTCTGTACGTCCTGTGTGTACATAGGTTCAAGTTTGTCGGACAATGTCCGAAAGGCCTTCACTGGTCACAAGCCGCTAAAGTTTGCGATGTTCCTAACCAGGCAAATTGCAACGCTCTCACTCAAAAAACAGCAGGTAGATATAGACGCGCAAGTATTTTATAAACTGATCTAAACCGAGTTTTGCACTTTCTCTTTGGGTTATCCATACGTGGGCAATAGTGTTCATGTTTGAAGAAAGAAAGAAAGAAAAAAAAGAAAGAAAGAAACGGGAGGGAGGGAGGGAGGAAAGGAGGGAAAAAGATAAGAAGGAAGGAAGGAAGGAAGGAAGAACGGAAGGAAGGAAGGAAGGAAGGAAGGAAGGAAGGAAGAACGGAAGGAAGGAAGAAAGGAAGGAAGGAAGGAAGGAAGAACGGAAGGAAGGTAGGAAGGAAGGAATGAAGGAATGAAGGAAGGAAGGAATGAAGGAAGGAGGGAAGGAAGGAAGAAAAGAAGAAGTAAGCACGAAAGAAGGAAAGAAGAGAGAGAGAAAGAAGTAAGAGAAGTATAAAGAAAGGAAGGTGGAAGAAGAAAAGAAGGAAGAAAGAAGGAGGAAACAAGGAAGAAGGAAGTAGACTAAAATGATTTTCTTGTGCCTTTGCTCCCTTTTTAAAAATATTTTTCAAACCTAACATGGGTCGAATTGAAACCGTGTTGAAGACAATCATTTTTAAAGAATTGTTGACTGATTAAAAATGTTTCATTAAGGATGTCCTCTTTTCCTCCTTAGGCAGTCCTGTTGATTGTAATAGAAAACCCAACGGAAATTATCCTCACGAACAACAATGCTCGTTGTTCATCACTTGTTCCAATGGCTATAGATATGTAAGAAGTTGCCCAATAGGCCTTCACTGGTCACCGACTTTGAACCGTTGTGAGACTACAGGAAAAGCAAACTGCACCCTTAAAGGTCAGCTACCTCTGCAAAGTGCAGGTGAATTACTTTAAAATACGGTATCTAGTAAACAATTATTTACCTTAGTGATAAATAGTAAATTTTTAATTTATATAGCGCATTTTCTATCTAAATGTTTTCTATCTAGATGTATGTGGGCTCTAATATTAATAATGCTCTCAGTAGTTTTAGAAAAGACAGACCACACAACATCAGGATCACTACCCTACTCTTTACGATAGATATGTGTGGGTTCTTTTGAATTCCCCGATAGAAAGTCGGGAGACTGGACAAACTGTTTAACGTTCTTATCCGAGAAGACGCGAATGTTTAACCATTTGCTGATGTTAACAAAGTTAGCGCCTTCTCATTAACTATTTTAAGACCCTGAGTATTGGTTAAGAGTAATCAAATCCGTCCTTAGTCCTCGCTCGACATTTTTTTTGAGTATCGGCAGTTTTCATAATAGAATACTGTAGGTTCATATCTATTTTGAAAACAGTTCATGGTTCCAGAAGTCTGTTGGTTATTAGTGACAGGATTTTTAGGTGATAAGTTCCTACCTACAGGGTGTTAAGGTAAACGGTTACATAGAGTTTATAGTATAGGAAAGTTTTAGGTAAGTTTGCAGCTATGAACGGAAGGAAGGAAGGCTTTAAAGCTTTTAATTTGGTTAAGTCCTTGACAAGTCAACTTGCCCTTAGCTGGCGCTTTTTTCGGCCTCTGAGAGTCTTTACAAATGTTAAGCACCAGGACAGGATGACCGACGACGGGGTACCGGAAGCGAATTTTTTCTTCCTGTCATGCGCAGTTATTCAATATTTGACGACAGCTCATCGTCGCCCTCACGTCCACAACGTGAAATCAGTGCTTGCAGTGTTGTGCCGAAAACGGAAGACCTTTTCTGGCTTTCTTCCCTTTTGCGTAGACGATTTTTTGAGACGTTCCAAATGATTTAATATAGTTGATCATAATTCATATCCATACAGTTTTAATGGCGACTTTCGTGAGATTTCACCCCGAATTCGGCTTTACATTCAGCCTCGGCGAAACAATCCAGGTCGAAGTTCGCATAGTCTTCGTATAAGAAGTTTGGATCTTTGGATTTATTGCAGTCCCATAAAAGGACGAACTCTTCATCATCAATCAGCTCATTCCTTGCAGTTTCAAATGACGCCACTCGCGTACTTTATATTTGACAAAATTATTGGTAATCCCGGCACGTCGATTTGCTTAACTCGCCTTAGTCTCGGCGCGGATTTGAGGTCCCGTCCTCATTTCCTGTCCTGGTGCTCAAGGTCTCTTTTAACTCCCCCTGGACGGGACACTAATCCATCGCATGTTATCCTTTAATAGTAGACGGCGATACTCATTTACCTACCAAGGAAAGTTGAAAAACTAAATTAGCAAATTTATTCAATGGTTCGTCCGAGCCAGAGATCGAACTGGGGACCCTGTGGTCGTGAACAAGAGGTCTTGTCGGCCGAATCATTGAATATTTGCTAACTTAGTTTACTAACTGCGCCAACCACGATGGCCACAACCTCTTTAGATGCATGAAAATAGTTCTTACCAGGAGAATTGGTAGAGCCACGACCTTCAGGGTGCAAGAGCTCATATATACATCAAATAAATAAACTTAATAATAAATAGTAATACTTAACTCATAGTATTTTACTTTGCCGACATTTTAGGGAAACCTGCAGCCTCTTAGGTCAGTGGAAAGCTAGAAAAGATGTGGTCCGCCCTGAACCTACAAACTGCTCAGAAAACTACCACAAAAGTCTTTTAACGTTAGTGTTAAATGAGTCAAGTTACGAGTCAATCAGGTTGGGGTTAGGTTTAAAGTTTGGATTAAGGTCGGGGTTGGCTATGTTAGGGTTGGGATTAGGGTTAGAGTTAAGATTTAGTGTTAGGGTTGGGATTAGGGTTCGAGTTAAGATTTAGTGTTAGGGTTGGGATTAGGGTTAGAGATAAAATTTAGTGTTAGGGTTGGGATTAGGGTTAGAGTTTGGATTGGCTTTAGTATTAGGGTTGGGGTAAGGTTTAAGGTTTGTATTAAGGTCGGATTTGGATTTAGTGTTTGGATTGGGATTAGGTTTAGAGTTTTGATAGGCTTAGGTTATAGGATTGAGATCAGGTTTAAAGTTTGGATTGGCTTTAGTGTTAGGATTAGGTTTAGAGTTTGAATTGGCTTTAGTATTAGGGTTGGGGTTAAGTTTAGAGTTTGGATTAAGGTCGGATTTGAATTTAGTGTTAAAGTTGGGGTTAAGTTTAGGGTTTGGATTAAGGTCGAATTTGGATTTAGTGTTAGGTTTGAGTTTAAGGTTATCGGTACTTTTTTCTCAATTGAAACATTTTGACTCATAATTCATTAAATTTTCAATCCAACTTCCTCAAACAGTATTGAGATTTGCTGAAGAGTTATTTAACAGTTTTAACTTTTTTTTTTATAAGAATATTGTTTTTTGTACCGAGGCTGGTTATGTTTGCGTTACTTCAGATAACAATTAAGTCCAAAAGTCATTATTCATCTTTTTCAATTAAGCAATTTATCTAAGTCAAGGTCAAATATTAATATCTGTAACCTTGGTTTTTGAAAAAATAAGTACGACAACTTTTGACTGTGACGATAAAGATAAAGAATTATTGACGTGCATCACTTGGCGGTTTAACACGAGATTTAGCTATACTTGGGCCCTGTTGTTTAAAAGCCAATCAGAACTAACCCAGGGTTAAATATTTAATCAATGGTTTTGTTTCTGACTTTTAATAGATGGTTGTGATATGTAAATCTGGGATTTACAAGATTTTTCCAAGAGAAATCTGAACAATATTTTTAAAAAACTGTAATTTTCTCCCTAGAAAAGAAATTGCTGCTGTACTTTTCAATAATCCTGGGTTAAATCTAATCCACTTTTAAACAACCCAGCCCATGGCGTCTTTGAACAAGGGTCAAAAGCTGTCATAACTATATTAACATTACCCGTTTATTGCTAATACTGCAACAGCAGTTCTAAAATCAGTTTTGTCGTAAATCTTAAAAAATTAATAACACTTTTTATATTTACATAAAATCATAATAAAAATGCGATGCTTGTTGCATAAGTACGCATGCGTGCCACCATTAACGCGCACAAACGTCAAGTTGATAGCGGTATATTGCTGTCATGAACATGAATGGCGAAACTGGGGGACCCCAATAATTTGGTTGGAAAAGCCAGACCCCCATTATAAGTTAATAATGAACTTTGCAACTTTCATTGTGCCCCACAACTATCTTTTCTTTCCGTCGCCAATGGTGAAGACAGGAAGACAACAGTGATAGTTAAGCGAAATCAGGCAAGCAACTTACTTCACATATTTTTTTTTCGTAGTATGTGATTTATACAAAATTCTTTTATTTTGCAAAACATCTATTATTCATTATTTCAGTTACGAGAAGGCAAGGGCGATAATTTTAATCTCAGTAAAATATCGTTTTTCTGATTAGATAACTGCGAATGCAAAAGTTATAGAGTGCATTTAGGTTTTTGAATACATATCGGAGGTTGCTATCCATACATCCACAAGTGCCAAATTTGAAAGCAAAATGGATGACACTCGTTTAGCTCATTCAAACCAAAGTGATGTTGAGTAACTAAAACAAAACTCGAAAAACAAAAATCCTTTGAAAACAACACCGATGGAAAGTCAAGAAGTACGAGCATGAAGGAGACGATAAATGTTGCAAGCATAGAAGCGTCTACATTGTATAATTGAGAATATAATAAACAAACATCTCGCTCTGGATGTTATGAATTTTTGAAATTTGGCGACGAAACTTTGCATTTTTACTATTATTGTGACAAATGTGGTGATGCAATTCGTTTTTGAAAACCTGAATGTCACGTTAATGTGACAAAGGCCTATAGAACCAACATTAGAAATTTGATTATCTACGCTTAAATTGATTCAAATCAGTACTTTTTTATGTTTTAAATTTGTATCAGGTAATAACTAGGCCCAGTTGTTTAAAAGCTGATTAGCGCTAACCAAGGGTTAAGTGTTACCTACGATATTGTTTTCAATCTTTCAAGGATAGATTTGACCTGCATTTTTAGAATTAACAAGACTTTTGCAAGAAAAATCCAAACAGTATTCATAAATAAGTATTCATAAATAACCGTTTACCTTTTCCTAATGAAAAGGTTTCTGTTTGAATTTTTGCTTAACTACAAATACAAAGATATACAAGTTCTACCCTCAGGGCTTTTCAGGACCTCTTTACAAGTATATACAGTTGAGGTTAGAAAGTTGAGGGTCTTAGAAGGTCCGCTGGAGCGGCTCACATGTTAAGGCGCAACTTGGCAGCCGATAAGAAGTGCCATCAGTGGGAGAAACAGATCGCAACACCGAGAACAAAATGTTAAAGTGATTCTCGTTATTCAACCAGATTCAATTATTAACAGACATTTCGACTAAAACCATCAATCTTTACCAGTGAAGTCTTTCACGAAGCAGTTCACTATCACGTGACACATGATTTATGTTTATAACGTGATAAAGAATTGTCACGTAACAAATTTCACTGTGTCGCGTGATAACGAACTGCGACGCGAAACTATTGATGTGTGTCGTAATGGTGAATTGCCACGCGTCAGAAATCACTGATGTGTAACGTAATGATGAAATACCACGTGACAAACTTCACTGATGACTGATGTTACTAGAGTGGAAAGGTTAGGAAACTCAGCAAACTACAAAGATTACAATGTTTCTTTGACTCATGTTGTGTGTAGGGTCACGATTAGAATCTCTTGTTCCTGATGTGATGCTTCATTAGTCTATGGGCCGTTTACTCACTTATATCTCAAAGCCTTTTGTTATTTGTGCAGGGTTGTCATATTTCAATAGGGAAAAGGATAACACTAATATAGAACAAAGAAAGTCATCAAGTTTCCAAATCATTCGACATTACAAACTCTGGTCGAAGCGTCTGTCAATAATTAAGTTCAGATTTCCAAAAAAGAAAATATTTAAAAGTACCTCCCGAGCACAAACAGCCAATCACTGCTCAAGAAATAATTTCATAAATATCAAATAGTATTTTAATCTTTACTTATTAATATGACTGTTATTTATTACAGTTTGCGCTTTTTGTATTGGTTATCATGCAATGTACATATTTTTTAAATGTATCAAGAGATTTTTGTCCAAATACCCGAAATACAAGCTATACCCAACTTGTGCAAAAAAGTAACAAAGAAGACTTAGATCAATTTTCGCTGTTGACTAAATGTAGTTTTATAGCTTTCTGCGATCTGCCTTTTAACATTAAAATTTATTATTCGTTCTTAGAATAACATTTTGCAAATTAGCCGATCAAAATTGAGTATACTGTTTATATATTGCCTTGTTGACTCTATTTGGGTTTTTTTTCAACTCAAACTCGCGCGACGTGATTGCCCATTCTTAAAATTACACGAACGATTCTATGTCAGATTGCAATATGATTTAATTCAAAAATCACATTTAATGGAAAAATTCATAACACCTGAAAAACTTCATCAGAGATCAATTGCTCAGACGTGGATAACGTTAACCCAAAGTAAATAAACTACCAAAGGTACAACTTTCAAAAACAGTATTTAACCGGTAATTTGGGGAATTATTATATCATTCTCCGAGTAAAATCTGAACAATATTTTAAAAGAACAGGAGGTTTTTCCATCGAGATGCAACTGCTGCTGTAGTATCTGTGTAACCCAGGATTACATTTTAAAACCTTTGAACAACCCAGCCGGCGCTGGAGTACAAAAATGCTCTGTAGATGTGTTATTTAACCCTTTAATCTCCCAACTTGTGCGTATACTTGTTCATGAAAATGTTTGAGAGAATTTTTGATTTAATCTTTTACCGTTTGCTTTGTATGATCAATTCTTATTATCTCATTACCAAATTGTTTTATATGTAAATTACGCAAGGAGAAGTTGGGTGTTGATAACGATAAATTGTTGCTAACTTAGGCTTTGTTTACCACTTTATCGGCTTGTTCCACAATCTGAAAAACAACAAGAGTTGTCTGAGAGAGCTCGTAATTAAAATAATAGCACACTGTAAATGAGAAGAGCATCGAAAACATCTAAAACAAACTCGTAGAGGCAGGTTGGTGTAGCGCTCATCACTCGCGTCTTCCACTTCTTTGATCCAGGAAAAAGACTATATAAAGACTTTATTTAGGTATCAAGTCTTTCTAGCTGGACAAAGGCCAACTAATTGGGGACACTATCTTTATCACTCTAAGGTGGACGGAGACCTTTCACATTACGTCACACAAACCACAAAGATATAATCCCCGAGGGCCTACGGTTTAACGTCCTTATCCGAGAAGACGTGAAAGTCTAACCATTTGAAGATGTTAGAGCAAAGGCAACACTTTCTCCTCAATTATTTTAAGACCCTGAGTGTTGGTCCGGCCGGGATTCGAACCCGAACCTCCCGCACGATAGCGGGCACCTTACCTATTGAGATAACCAGACGGTGAATAGATTCCTGGGCTCCGCACTTTGACTGAGATTAGTCAATCTCAACCTGACTCCGAAGGTTTTCCTCCCTCATCAAAATCAACTCCCAAATTATAAAATCTGGATGTAATGCTGTGCTCCGAGGTCATGTATGGGCAGTGTTCTAGTGCCGAGTCCCTAGCCGGCAGCACAACTCCTTCGGTTCGATCTCGTTGAGCTGCGTCCTTTACAACTCAACCTATGGTTACGAGAAAGGGCAACTAGCAAGCCACTTACCCCTTCCCCCCTTCACCCTTCTTTTGAAAGATTTATACCTTTGCCTATTTGGGAGATATCCAATTACTTATCATGAGATTTAAATGCATTTAGCAATGTCTTGTGCAATTCCGTTATAAATATTCTTTTAGGTTTTGCTTTTAACGAAGCTGGTATCTCATTCCAGATTCTTGCGCCAAGTCTGGGAAATGCTATAACTGGATTTGTAATTTTGATTGTTTTATATAAAAAACTATTGCTTGAAGCACAAGAACGTGTATTATAGGAATGTATGCTTTTAGTACCTATGAAAAGATCAAGACTATATTCTTAGGTGCCTTTTAATGACGAACATCATACCTTATTGGTACTTAATTTCGCGGGTCTTTAATTTCGCGTGTTTCGTGATTGTAAAAAAATCGCGAAATTAAAGACCCGCGAAAAAAATTCTTGCGAAATTCAAACACGCGAAATTTAATACCCATACAAAAAATTCAACTCTAATAATAAATTTTTCTTCAAGTACGAACAGCATTTCGCTTAGTGCCTTAAATGCACAATATTTTTTTGGCCAAAAAACTTCCGTCACCTTATGAACGTTGCCGCGAACCACTGAAACAATGCGTTTTCACGTTGTAATACATTTATTTTTAACGTTAATTTTCAAATATGTGTTTTGTTGTGTTCCAGTTATCTAGAAACTTTAAACAGTTCAGACCTTTGGAAAAATAAAATGAAGTTGAGAACGCTTCAATCGCGAAATATAATGCCCTTTTTTCATATTTGCCTATTGAAATCGCGAAAATAAAACCCCGCGAAATATTGCCTCGCCAAAATCGCGAAATTAAGTACCCGCGAAATTAAGTACCAATAAGGTAATAAAATGTATTCTGTCGCCATGGAATCTATCGTGCGAAAGGCTCGGGTTCCATTCCCGGCCGGACCACCACTCAGGGCCTTAAGATAATTGAGGAGAAAGACCTTTCTTTGCTCTAACATCTGCAAACAGTTAGATCGACCTTCGCGTCTTCTCGTATAAGGACGTTATACCGTAGGTCCAGTCTCTCGACATTGTCGGGGGGCTTAAAAGAATCCACATATTTGTCCAAAATAACAGTTTAGTGTTCCCGCTGTTGTAGTTTGTCTTCGCTACTAAGTGCATTTATACGGTTATTGGGATATCTGGGCCGCTGTTATTGTTGTCTTTGCTACTAAGGGCATTTTTACGGTTATTAGAATATCTGGGCCGCTTTTGCGGGCTATCTAAGACCCTCAATTGTTGAAAATTGTGTATATTGGATTGCGCATTGGATCATATGAACTAGGTCAAATGCCAACAGTTTCAAGATGATGATGCCAGGTTATCGATTGATTTTACTTCGAAACTCGTCTCAGTTCCCTGCGCAGTTATGGAATGGCCTACTGACACCGTTACATCACCCTGAAACAATTGGAGCAAAGAAAAATCTACAACCGGACAAATAAGCAAGGAAGAGTGAGATGGGAGAAGGGAAAAGATGAAAGATGGAGGGAATGTATAGCCACATTTTACCTGTACACTCTGGCCCCCCTGAAGCGTGATACCCTGGTGAACATCTGCAAAGAAAACTACCGATGGTGTTTTCGCAGGTAGTGTTGCATAACCGCATTGGACTAGCTCCTCCCGGAGGAGAACAAGTACACGTTTGATTGTTTTCATGGCATTCATTGATATCTGCAAACAATTAGAAATTAGAAGTCAAAATCAAGCTCATCAAAGTTGCGTTTGCTTTGCTTTTTGCTCTTCACCAATTTGTAATTCCGCTCAAGCAGAGTTGTGTAACATTTCCTGTGCTTAGTGGTTCTCTACGATTTGCTTCATTTTAAATTAAGTTGAGCTTCTTTGTCGAACTATGTTTTGAAGTATTTTATCATACATCTCGTGTTCTCCTAACCTCCCGCGAGTTTACATCAAGGATGGCTTCGACAAATGTTGAATAAATTCAATCCTGGGTTCAGCATAGTTACAGCAGCAATTTCTTCGCCATGAAGAAGATAACGGCTCTTTTAATTACTGTTCACATTTCTCTTAAAAAAACATCAAATTCATCTTTAAAAGGTTGGCAATAAAACCAAGGGTTAACAATCCATCCTGGATTAGCGCTAATTGGTTTTGAACAACTGGATCCAGGCTATGTAAACACGGAAATCATTTTAGGTTTCTTAAGATGCAGTTGTATCTACTTACCGGTCTCAATATTAGATTTTTCTTGGAAAATATTTAATGAGTAACCATCAGTCTTGCTTCACGGGTAGCAGCCCATTTTATTATATCAGAAAAATGCGATGAAGACGACTTAATTGTTGAAACGTCCGTTTTTCAAAAGTTTTAAACCATTTTAACATAATTTAAATTATAAATTTTTTTTCTTAATTCCTATCCTTTTGTTTGATAGAGAAAAGATACAATATATAACATACCGGCATTTTAAACAACTTATATAAAGTCTACACGTATATTTTCCACAACAAGAAAACTATGTACAAAAACTGCAGGATGCCCAAACGAAAAACTCAAACTGAGTTTAGACCTCCTGTGCACAAACATACCATCACATAATGCAGTGTCGTTTACATTAATTCTGTAACCAGGGTTACATCCACATGTGTATGAACCAACGTTGTTAATGCACACTTGTGAGCAATTGTTGGCGTTGTTGTTGGTCGTATTGTATATACTCGCAGTCATATTGCTGATACTACTGTTGAGGGCGCTGCTCATGCACTCGTTGATATCTAGCAAAAAAGGATAAGTCAATCTGGACAACTATTTCAAATCGTTTGGTTTAGCTATTGTAGAGTATTTGGTTTGGTTAAATTATTGCAATTTAAATTTTGGTGGAACTTTTTTTAATAAAAAAATCATAAACATCTTCATAAGCTTCATCATCATCCTTTTCATATTCTCTTTATCATCATAGCCATCATCTTCTTCATTTATTTATCATCGTCATCATAAATCACCATCTTTATTCTTTTCTTTTTCATCATCACCACCATTATCATATTCATAATCATCATCATCATCTTCATGAATTGCTACATGAATATTGTTATATCATCATTGTTATTACAGTTCAAGTACGAATGTATCGTTTATAATTTATTAACGAAAGGTTAACCTACAGTATTAGCAACACGAACCTTTGTTACAGTGAGACCCGGTCCAGCCGTTATTGCAGGTACAATTGTTAGGAGTCGCACATCGTCCGTTGCCACAACCGCCAGCACAAATGGCTAAAGTAAACACACTAGATTAATTATAGGAGCTTTACTATAACTAAAAGTGATTGATCAGCATTACTAAACGAATGGCTTGAAAATGCTTCATGCACTTTTCCTTATAAATTATTTAAAAGACAATCAAATCTTAACGGTTAATGGGCTTAATTCATTTTCGCTAAACTAATCGGGGCTCCTGTAAGACATTTAAAAAACAGGTTATAAAATAATTTAAATGGTACGCGCGGTCTGATTGGTTGAAAAACCGTTTTACATTATAGTATGTAAACACGGTTTCCATCTTCTTTCGTTAGTTATTTTATAA
>JAOTRI020096560.1:0-14783 GCA_028564885.2 Zoanthus sanctaehelenae | reverse complement strand
CGCGTCCATTTCCTCTTCCCAGTTTCCCATATGATTCTCAATCTCCCGGCGAAGGAAGAGACTGTTTTGCAGTCTATCATGCCTCTAGAATCAAATGTAATTCCTTTACTTCCATTTGACTACTATTCTCTCCTATCAATAATTTTCCTTTTGTTACCTATCGTTTACTTTCCTCTCTTATTTATTTCTTCTTCCACCATCTTTTATTATCTTAAGTATACAGAAGTACAAACCTCCATTTTGTGACGTTGATAGCCTTTTCCAAGCTGCCCCAAACGCAGCACCGTCCCCTTTGCACACAACGGTAATGAAAGTTCTGTTGGTAACGGTTTAGATTCGAACTTCTCACAGTTCCAGTAAAGTGTAACTTGTTTACTCTTCAAACTGAACGCAGCACGATGCCACTTTCCTAAAGGCATGTCCACATCAAAAGCGACAGATCTCTGGCCTTCTGAATATTCAAATACAACTGTACCTTTGAACAACTTTATCCCCCAGACTAAAGTGCCTTTGGGGTTGTGCACACTGACTAAATACACGCCAAGTGGTTTACGAAGGGCCTGAAAAGTTGTGACAATTGAGAAGGAGTGCTTAGGAAAACAGTGCTGGAATATACTTGAGCTAGGTGCTGAGAATGTTTTTCCATTGTATACTTTAAGCTCTTTAAGGGATTTAGGTAAAGTGGTGACTTGCTCGTGGATGTTGTTCAACTCGGAGAGAGCGCTTTGTTTTAGGAAGATATTGACAATGTCTTTTAAACCTAAATTTATAACAAAAATAAAGAAATAAGTATTGTTGAAGACATGACTTTAGTATAATAGAACGCAAAGCTATATAACCCCCAAAGCAAAAATATGAAAAACTCGAAATATTAACATACTAATACATATTGATTTCTTTTGTGTCATCCCTTAAAGATGATCATCGAGGACCACTGAGAATAGAGTGGTAAAGTGCGACATCAGAAACGATTGTTTACTTATGGGATTGATAATTAAGATAGAAAATGTACCCTTGTCGAAAATCAGAATGTTGCTGCAAATTGTTGCAGAGATATGACGATTAGCTATGCTTTAATGACGTCATGCAAATCCTTCAACAAATAGATTTGTTCAACGTTGGGAACCCAGTCATAGGATCTGTATGGTGACTAAACGTAACCGTGACAATATCTTAATCTTATCGCTGATTGTATCCTGGGTGCGAGTGGTTTTTTTTTATAACGGCAGTAAGAAGAGATAAAGGAGAAGCGATAAAAACAACTTTTTTCTCTCCGTTACTTTGCCTCCTCTCCCTCTCACAAAAATAAGAACCTCTGATACACTGATTGATAGCAAAAACGTTTTGTGATATTATCTACCCAATAGCTCTCCACGAGACTCTAAAGCGAAGGTGCGATCTCCCCAGTCTTTGATGATCAAACCACAAATCAAAACTATTTATCACGTACCATGACAGTCGTACATGTTACAGCGTCTCATTTCTTGCAGTTCCCCTTCACAGCTCCTCTTTGTGCAAAGCCTTCTTCTCAACTGCAATCCGTTCCCACACTTTTGGGAACATTTCTTCCACGAGGACCATGGTTTCAATCCTTTGAAAGGTAAAACTTACTACAATGAATATATTAATGCCATTACATGAAGAGTCTGAAAAATATTTTGCTATTCCAAATTTCATCCCATTTGCCCTAATACACTAAATCATTTTTACGGCAAGCTTCTAATAAAGTTTAAAAATAAATTGCAGAAGTCTGTCTGTGAATCATACAATCTAAAGGCCCGTTTAAACGGATCAAACATGTTGGTCAAACATCATTAAATATTGTTGGGTGGTGTTAGATGATGTTTGATCAGTGTTTGATACTCGAGTGTTCAAACGAATCCAGCACTATCCAAAAATGTTGGATCTCTGCACTAGGCCCATGAATTCTTTTTTAACAAGATTACGTATTTTTGATCACGCGAGCGTAAATGTCGGATGATGTTTGGTGAAAAGTGTGAACAAAGTCAAACTTCATCCAACATCGTCTAACACCGTCAAACACTATCCAACTTGTTTTATCATGCTGTTCAAACGGGTTAAACATAATGCGTCCAACAACGTTTGATGATGTTTTGACCAACATATTTGATCCGTTATAAGCGGGCCTTAAAACTTCATAAAGTTGTAAGTGTATGTTGTCAAAAAACTGAATTTGAATTGGTACAAACATTTCTTTACATAAAAAAATTGATCTTGACGTCAGTGGATGTGTTCCACAGGCGACCAAATCATGTTCAGATTCGGCCAAGATCTAAAATGACCGTTGGAAATCCAGTACAAATAACGAGCGGGAATGTCTCATCAACGTTTTGACTTTCAAGATCAATTTTTGGTGTAAACAAATGTTCGCACCCGCTCAAATTCAGATTTTTGACAGCATAAACATAAAACTTTATTTCAGCGTTGAAAAAGTTTTTGCGTCATGGCACTTTAAAGCGTACTCAAGCTCCAACCTAGTTTTTGTGTTTATGATAGAAAACACTAGCTTACACCTGAACCCGGCATTTTTAACATCAGTAATAGACACACTGGAAAATGTGTGGCCGGGAAATCCAGATTTTAATGAGGTAAATAAAAACTCATAGGCTTAAAAGGATTTCTCCGTAGGATAAATCCGGAAACTTTCATTTCACACTTTGACGTGAAACAGAAAAAAGCACTAAATTAAGCTTTGTTCTTGTATAATATTCTACTCGGTGGTGAAAGCGGAATCATTTGAGCTGTGACATTCGCAGTCCTAAAGTATTTAGGACAATGATTCGCGACTTATTTGAAAATTTAATCTGATTCATAATTCATTTCTACGATGCCCTAGCGGCCGTTCGTTATTTCTAAAAACTCCTTGGAATACTAAATATAGTTATTCTTGATTTGTACCAATTTTTTTTTACAGCATATGCAGTTCATAATCCAAAATTCCGCTACCACCCTCGGTTTAACACTCTACTATAACCCAGATTTTTTATAGATAATCGGAAAGCTTTGGCAAAACACCATGTCTTTATATATCCTCGACTTGAGGTTATATTTTTTAAAAAAAAACGTATGTACATGTACATACATGTACTTCTTTATTTATGGCGATGATCAAACCTTTTTAAAATCTAGGGGCCTAGGGCTCATGATTTATCCACATATTTCTCCTATATGCTCTTTTATGGTTCTTTTTTTATTTCTGCAATGAAAATCTGTTTCGGGATTTCAAGAATGAGTTACACGCATCAGTGACATTTTTGTAAACATTCAGTGAGATAAGAGGAGTAACTGGATTGGACAAATGACAGATGAAGCAACTTGAGACTGTTGAGCCGTTGATTTTAATAACTTATTTATTATTCATATTTCGCATCCACCATTACAGAAAAGTAACGAACATTTTTAGGTAAGAATTAAAGTAGAAAAGTCACACGTAATTTCGTTTTACACATTGATGGAGACATCTCGACCACTACACTAACTTAATCCTCTAATTATTTTGACGTCAACATAGTGAAACTTCAACCGCTAATCCTATAAATGCGTCTGATGAATTTCCCATTCTGGAGATGGATTACAATTGCAAGGCTGCTGTTTTGTTATTTTTCAAGTTTTTAACTGACATTTCTTAGAATGATGAAAACTGAAGACAAGTTACAAAGCATTGAAAAACAGCGTGCATGGTTGTCGTCTAGGGAATTTTTAGTAGTAAAATATGTAGACGTATCATTTGGGACAACAGCAGATTTACTAAATGTGAAAGAGTTCTGTGTTTTTACTGTGCACATTGTGAACGTAAATTACAAGATTTAGTTAAGTTTCAAATAGAAACATTTTCACCCTCAACCTGAGTTTATTATTAAATTGTTCCTAATTTTTGGCCAATCTGAGACTCATCGTTCTTCAGTAAAGTTGCTCTTATACGCTCTTACGAAATGCATGTACATACAACACTGAATTTTCATTGCGTACAATTTTTAGTTGAATATGCACTTTACAATGTTGCAAGTGAACGCAAGTTAACTTGCCTAAAACAAAGTATAAAACTCTAGCTCTGCTAATCCAATGACACTGTTGTTTTTAAAACCAAAAACTGATCAAACAATTTTTGCAAGTTCCATTTGGCATTGAAAAACATTACTCGTTTTAAAACGGTATGAATCAGTTTTTTGTTTTTTACTCCGACTGCATGATAGAACAATAAGAGATACAACTTAATTTACAAGGACGGACTCTAGCAAACACAGACGAGATAATTTTCCAGTCATGAACAAAAAGTTTAAAAAATCTGGCTTGTTTGTCGGTCCGGTATCAAAACAGCAAATAACATGCTTCTAATTTTTAGTTGACAACTAATAAAATAAATTTCACAACTTTCTCACAGAGAAACTGAAAAACATATACTCGTTAAGTGATGTTGTTGGTTACGACAATCAATATCATATTTTAGCCTTACAAGCTTATTCTTCTACTTTTTACTTGCTTGTTTAATAAATTACAACACTTACTTTGTTTTTAAAAATTTGATGGCTCAGTTATAGTCATGGGTGAGTAAAGACAGATTCACATTTTACGTCGGCTTTTTTTTTATTGCAGTAGACTGCCTGTCAATATCTTTTCATACGGATTAGATAATTAGCGAGGAGACCATTTAACAAAAAAAACATGAAATCCATCACTGATGACAGGTGAAAAACATGTCAGTCTTGGACATTGATAAGTACAAAGTATGTGTGCGTGATTCAAGGTGACTCAATGCAGCTAAGGGAGAAAGAGGAAAAGCCGAAGGGGATTATTTGAGTATAACACGATACATGCTTACGACATAACAGAGTGACACACCCTAATGCTAATCACTCTTCTCGTCCCAATAAAAAAGATAATTAAAGGAGTAAGCTTAGCGGTGTAAATTGTTGGCTTGTTCAGCGTTTCCTCTACAAAGAGCGTAGGAGAAGATTACAGGAAACAGCTGTGGCCAAGAATTTGTAGAGTTTGCATCCCGTTTACATCACCGTCTTGCTAAATACGTGCTAAAAACTGTCAATATATTTTGATAAGAATTTTAGGTTGCAGATATTGAGTACAAAACGTTTGCAGCAGAATTTTGGGTGAAAACGTTTTTTGTTTGTTGAATAAAGCAAACAATTTCAGCGCAATAATTCGTCTGATACATTACTGACAGGAATTCCTTTGGAATCTCAAAAAGGACCTATTTTTTGGTTTATATAAACTGTAATAATCAGTAAAACTGGCTAATGCCAAGGGAGATAAACAAAATCAGTTAAAGACTGATTTCACAGCTTTATACATGATTTTGATAATAATCATTTATCTAACATTGATAATCAAGAGCCAAAGAGTGATGCTAAAAGTAAAAAGATTCCAGTTTTGATCGGTCGTAATCATTAAAAGGAGAAACGTGAAGATGTATAGAATTCAGAGAAGGTCACAAACTCTCCGAAAAAAATAAACTTTTTATTTGATTCCGCCAATAGAGACATTCTACGACTCACCTAGTTCTCCTAGGATCTCCTTTTCATTCTCGGTTGTGGCCGGAGCTGTTGCACCAAACACGTCGTCATATCGCGCGATGAGCGAACGACTAGAATTATGATACACCATAAAAACAAGGTAACTTTCACCAGGGTCAACATCGACTAGGCATCTCCACTTTTCTCCAAAGCCGTAAACTTTGACATAACGAGAGGCATGTTTTTCAAACACTTCTTTAATGATTTCCCGTCCTTTGAGAAGTCTTATAATTTTAAAGTCGGCTGCATACGCTTTTGTATCGCCATACGTTTGGGTCGGATAGCGTTGAATAGTTTTTCCGAGGAAAACCACTTTCGCTAGTCTTGCTCTTTCGCTTACTGTCTTTTGTTTCCAACCATCTAGCAACATAATACAAGGTCGACAAATATCTACAACTGCCAAAAAAATCATTGTAGCCAAAATAGAAAGTTTGTAAATGCTCTTTTGACCCATAGCGTTGCGCTTCAGAGTCTACGTTCTCTTCGATCTAAGTCGACAAAGAAGATTAAACCAAAATTTGCCCGCTTCCTATTACTTAACACTCGCTAACTTTCCCTCGTCACAAAACTAGTGACATAAGGTGTTTATACCATTTCCTCTTTTCAAGTTTCTGTTTGCAATTGTAACTTCACCGGCGACAGTTTGTCAAAATAGCCTCCTTTGTAAACTCAATTCTTGTGTGGTTTTGGCGAGAAGTACTTTCGGAATGAACTTTGTAACACAAACCGTGCGTATAATACTGCAAGCTCACCGAACCAATGCCAATACTTCAAAAATCGTGTCTCTTGGAGATAACCCTGCATTGGATCAGTCGGTGACCATAAGAGAAAGATAAGAGATAATATTAATCACCAATTATTGCTAATTTTCCCAGCGCTGATAAATACTCGATAATTCCGATACTAACAGAAAGTCATATTTACAGATACCTGTATAACTTTCTGTGAGCACAGATTTAGTAACATAAATATTTCTGCTTTCAGTTTAATTTCCCTTGACAAAAAGACCAAAACTAAACAAAATTTTGAAACTTTGATAAGTGCAAATTAGGTTGACTAATTTAAAACAGAACTGAAAGGTCGACACGGCAAAACCAGATATCAATTTAGAATCGAGTACAATAATTTTATGGAAACTTTGTTTTTTTTAAAGAAAACAAGGTTGTTAAATAATTTTTTAATCTGAAAGCATATGCTTTATAAAACAAAATTGGAAACTCTTCTCCATGTTTGATGGTGAAAGATATTTAAGAAGGTTTTGTGACGGCTTTTATATTGGCCAAGAAGACATTTCTGAGCTTAGTGTTTTACCATATGATTTGAAATTGGTGGTCTGTCAGTAAAGGAAACTAGACTCGAGCCTAAACCAATTTCTAATTTCAGCTCCCATCTCCATGACAATAACATTTTTATTTAGAAAGATTTAAAAATGGCAAGACCTTCTTTTTCGATCAACAATTTTGAATCTTAGCTTTATCATTTCATCACCAGTAAGCGTAATGTCTCGACCCTTGGCGCCGCTTCTTTTGATAAGCAGTGCTTCACAATCATGCGTCGTTAAGGCACCAGCTTTGAAGTATGTGTAAAAAAGGTTCGGAAGATGTCTATTTTGAAAATAATTCTTTTTAAAACTCAGTTTACTAACCAATCGTGAATGATAAAAATAGTAGCTTAAAATAAGATAATCAGTTGGTGTGAACTATTTTTAAAAGCTTTATATTATTCACGTTGAGTCATGTTTTTTAAAAAAGAGTATTCTGTCATTGAGAATGCAGCATTTTTGAAAAACGAGAAAGTAAATGTTTATTAGCGATGTGCTTTTGATTTTTAAAAGTATCTTTTATTGGTCAGTTTCAATAATTGAACAAAAGCTAGGGTGAAGTGTCAAGTGTTCACATTGAATTGTGTTACTCCTCTTGAAAATTAATTCAGTTTACATAATTAGCTTTGGAATGTAGTTCCTTCAAGAAATTTGGCGCATTTTTAAATTAGAGGTTTAAACGTTATTGTATTTTAATAAGTAATCAATTAATTATTTTAAACAAAACTCTTATACCTTGGTTTTGTTAATGTGGTCAACGGAATTATAAAGCTTTCTATGGGGAATGCGGAGTCAGGAATTCAGAATTAATTCGTAATAGAACAGAATTTTGTTTGAGAATTTCGAAATCATTGGACTAGGTGGCGAATGTCAGTTTTAGTATAATATATATGTTACAGGGAAACTATGAAAACATGAATAAAATTAATTTGCTTTGATAAGTGAACAATGCGAAAAACATTCTTGATGAATCACGTTTTCTTAGCCTTAAGTGCAGAATCCGGCAATTCCCGAACTGGAATGTATCAATCATTGAAAGAGCTTGGAAAGGCCGAGTTCCAGGCTAGCTTTTCTAAGGCCGTGATTAAATGGAACGGGCTGGCCCGGTTGAGCTCGCTGAGTTATTCTAACGACATCCCGGATGTCCCCATGAAATCTGTAAAAATTTGGCTAGCGATTACATGTAATACCGGGCTAAGGTTTAGTTTTCAGCCCAATTAACCGGGCCAGCCCGTCTCATATAATCATGGCCTAAAGCAACCGGTTACGTAAAAATACGATTTTAACTACACTTTTGTTCCAATTATTTCATATCCTATCACATGCAATTATAAACTTGCCGTTACAGTACAATTGGACCAAACAGCAGTGTACTCTATCACTTTTAGTTTGAAAATACAATACATGTGAACAGCTTACAACACAATATATCTCTTTATACTCACTATAATTACAGACAACTTGAGGGAAATAAATTGCTGTAAAAATACTTCTTCGCTAAAATTTGTTCATTATATTCACATAACGCGAGATTTCAAATGTGAACAAAAACATTAAATTAAACATTGTTTAAATAAAAGTGTGTAAAACACGTACCTTTAAGCTACTTTTTCATTTAGTTATCTATTGAAATACTTCACAAATTTGTCTTTTCTTCCATACCCATGAAAATATAAAGAAATTCTTGATTCGTGGTTTTGCTTAAAGTAGTATATACGCGCTTCCTGGTTCACAGGTGTCAAACTTTAAAGAAAATAAACACCGTGCCCTCGCGCCAAGTTTAAAGGCGGGAAACAATAATCCTACTCTCTACTCTGATTGAACAGCTCATTAACTTCTCAATTGTGATTGGTTAGACATTTTGATCCATCTATCTGAGGTGAAATATAAAATGTTAGAGAATAATGTTTCTTGATCTGCGTATTGATAGCTTCATGATGGAATGCCGGTCATACTAGCCGCCAGCTTTTAGTTAATTGTCAGCACAAAAACCTCCGCGAAGAGATAGCTTTTGGAGTTAGATAATACAAAGTCAAAGTCACAATAAAGTTTTTCTGTCTTCAAACCCGATATAAACACTTAATACAAAAAATTATCTAATCAAATGTATTAAATAACAAAACAAACTCATGCTGCTTTTGATAACTGTTTACATTGAGCATTGGAATTCATAGCACCTAGCGCGATCCCACTGGATTCCTCATTGCACATTTATTCAGCTCATCACAATTGGTATGAACCTGACCTTTATTAATACCAGTTACCAAAACGCTTCACAGGGCTATTATTAAATATCATAAATGGTCTGAGTCCCGTGGTTTTTCTCCCGCTACTCTGGTTTTCCTGCCTCCGCAAATTTGACTTTCATGGCAAGATTTGAGCCATCGAGTGATTAAACATTAGCCTCTGGCTAGGAAGAATGGGCAACCACTTCCTTTGCAACTGATGTTATATAAAGTGTTTATTTATTATTTATTGTTCACTGACTAAATTGAAAAGCTTGTATATTTCACTATTTATATATACATGTAACAAATCAACTATTGCCCTTCTTTTAAAAACTGGTACCTCCGTACTGTTATGGTTATATATAATGTAAACTCTTTCTGCGACTGCGCTTCTTCGCGCGAAATATCTTTCACTCCGGCATCGTAACTCAAACTGCATTTTATGAAAAATAGTCAAGGTAGTTTTGCGTGGTATAAATCAGTTCATTTTTGAATAAAATGAAAAAAGGCTTTTTCTTGAAGCAAACAGATGTATTATGTGAGTTATTCATAACTGACAAGTTTTGTTTATCGGGCCCAGTGCCCACCCTTTTCCATCTTCGTTAGCATCCACCTTGTTGTCTTGCGACGAAAAATTGTCAAGTGTGTTTCTCAAAATGCAACCATGTAAATCTAGCTGCCTCAGCACAAAACTCTAGCCCGCTCACACTGCTAAAGCTAAAATTGCATGAGCACAATTTTCTATTTGCTTCTGTTTACATAATCCAGGTTTTCATTATCAAACTTAGTACGTACATATGCAATAAAACGCAGTTCCTGTAGCTAATTTTTTATTATTTTTATATTGGCATTGCTAATCAAATATTGTTCAATTAATTCTTATTTGTGTAACTGAAAAAGCAATTTACTTCCGTTGTAGATTCATGTAGTGTATTTCAAGTTCAGTCCTTCATTTTTAAATTAAAATTTATGTTAATGATTTTAGCCACTGTGTTAACGTTTAAGTGCATATGAAGGAAAAACTTTTTTTCGCTAGTTCAAATCTAGGTTACTTCTAGGTTCAAATTCTGAAAAAATAGTTTTGAAATCTGACTTTTTTTTATTTTGCTACAAACGCTCAAAGTTGCAAATTCTAAGTCTTGGACGAGCAATTTGGAGTCTAGGTTCTAATTAGGCTCTGACGTCATAAAAGTCACTCGTTTTTCCGATTTTGCATTGTGGTGCCGTACATGTAGAGCTTTAAAATATGGGAAATCTGTGTGTTGTAGCTCTACATGTAACTTATATTCAGTATAGTTTCTTTCTTTTGGTTTTTACCCCAAGTATCAAATACCGATCACAATTTAATTTAAACATTAAATAAGACTGGTTCCTTGATTCGGACGCCCCGCGGACCCTCCCTTGGATCGCGATCGGTGGAGCCGCCACTGCAACGATAGAAAAAGTTGTACACAGGTTTTGCAACGACATGTCAAAATAAGCATTTATAAGCATAATTACAAAGTGTATTTTCGACAGATCGGAAAATTGAAAAAAAAACGGTTTTTTGTGTGTCAGCTTTGACATTTTAAATTCCAAAAAATTTTCAATGGATTTTGTCATTGACATTATATGCTTCCATATATTTGCTTTTAAATTCTATAAAAATATATTCTTTTTCTTACCAAGTAAAAAATATGAAGATATCTAATGTTACATTGGGAAAGAAATCGCGCAAACACGTTACTAAAAATGTAATTGAAGAAAAGCCAAAGTTCGACAAGAACTCGAGGCATTCTGCATATTGTTAGACATGCCAACTTCAAACAAATACTTTCCAAAAAAAAATCAATTGATCACTTTGCAATGTCACTACGCATAAAATTCTTAAAAATGCATATTGTTATTTTATCCAGTTGTTTTAAAAACTTTTACTTCTAAACTAGGAAAATCACCCCAAGTTAGATGTAACGTTTTTATGTCTTTTGAAGCAAAATAAGCTTCCTACTGTTTTGATTTCAACAAATTTTACACACAGGAACAAAAAGATTTATAGTAAGCACAACGAAAAGTTTTGATGGTAGTTACCGATGGTAGTTATCAGATTTGCGACATATAATGATAAATTATTAAGCGGTAACTGTGAGAATATCAGAAAAAGTTAAAATCAACTAAACTGAGTTATAGAATAATTTTAATGGTAAGAGTTTTCATGTAGCAAGCAAAAAAGCACGATTTCAAATAGTTATCTTAACAGACAGTAACTATAATGCTGCTGAAAAAAATACCAAAACAGTAGCTGTTCATCAGCAGCTAGGATCCCCAAATTGACGACGGATATTCTTTAATTGAAAAAATATAATACATTTTCTCCGCTCCTTCATATGATCTCCTCATAGAATGGTAAAAAAAAGTCGACAAAGTTGGGGAGAATTCTCGAGTAGCTAGGTAAAATGCGTCGATCTACGTCTCTAGAAAGTCTTCTAAAACATGTTTTAGAGTTCTTTAAACGAACAATAATTATTTTTCACAAAACGTTGGACTAAACAAAATATTTAAAACTCAAAAGCTCATAATACAACCAGAACGCTGCGTCAATGATTCTACAAAAATAGTTTTAAAAAAGAATAAATTTCATACTGTAGTGAAAGGATTTTTTTCTACTGTCGTCTCGAACTGGAGTCCTTCAGAAAGTCAAAACAAAAGAAATCAGTCTTTTCACAACGGTGTAAAATTTATCCTTTTTTAAAATTGTTACAAAAACTTTTAGTTTCAGCTTATCTAGAATTCTTTTTTTTTCAAATTGTTTAAGAATGATTATTTAAATTTTTTTTATAAACGTTGTTTCAGAGCCGCGACAAACAAATAGTGGATCACTTCTCATTTCAAGACTCAGATCACCGACTTTGAATCAAACCATACCATTACTTCAGGACTTTTTATCTGTTTTTAAGCATTTGCGAACAGGCTCATTACTGCATTAGGAGGAATTTTATGGAAGCAATATTTGAACTATGCGCACAGCTGCTGCCTTGAAAAACTCCCAACATCAAGAAAATTTACTAAAATTAAGGCAAACTTTTACTAAAAATTATCAAATTTAAATACCTGAACGTTGAGTTTGTCCAATAATACCTTTGTTGAACTGACAAGAAAGAGCCGCAAATTCTTTCTTTTAGGACAAATCTTTTCCTAAAGAAGGTGACAGTGACTTCGCTTTAGAAGATGTCAGCATCTACTGCAAATGACTTCCTGACAAAGAGTAGCTTTTTTGAGCATGAGGAAAATATGGGAAATAACGACAAGCACTTGCTTTATATTATTGTTTTAAGTGGCAAAACTATCTTGTTAGCAGGAAACGCGATAATTAATATGATTGTTCTAATGCCGCAGTTCATAAATAATTGAAGTTCAAGTGGAAAAAAGGACAGGCTTCCGTTCATAAAACCGAATTAAAGTAAATTATAGGTTTTTTCACCAATTTGAAAGGTCGAAAATCCTGTAAGCTACACTAAGCAATACCTATAAGCCGGTTCAGTTTTACGTGCCAGACAATCGCATTTTGGATAAAGTTTTAAATCTTTTTGTTTTCTTGATTATCGTCGCAACTTATTTAAAGAACTCTACACCATTTATCATAATTATTTAAAAATCTAAACACAAACGCGTTACAAAGTGCAACAAAATTAGTTGTTTTAAGTTCCTAATAAAGTATATAAAGAAGTTTATAAAGAATATAGCGAATTTGAATGTCGCGCACCATATATAAACTAAGCGTTCAGGAATTTGCGTAATTTAACTTAGTTTTGTGTTTTTCTCAACGATCTCAATACATTATGAGGCTTGGGCCGACGTGTGCAGTGAGTGCCGCCTGTCTTATTTTTCAAGGGCAACAAAAACAGGATAAACTTTAATACCATCTAAATCTTTTCCTCGCCTAAACAGAAGAGCAATATCCTTTGTTTTTATGTTTACCAAGGCATAATCCTGTATTACAATTCCCCTGACCCACCAACATGAGATGTGTTGCTCCTATTATGTCGCTGTTTGTGATAAATGGTTGGACGGCTTATTGTGAACATCAGTACGATTGGAATTTTAATAGACTCCCGCCTACTCAGAGATATAGGTATATAGATGAACGAGAACTGTGGATACAAATAAATAGCTTCACGTGATTTTCAAAAGGCCAGAACTGACGTGAGGCAATAATGAGATTTATACAATAATCATTCTTGACGCACACCACTAACAAAAACAACACACTAATTTAATTCATAACATTCCTTCCCGCTTTTTTTTACAAAAACAACTTTACATTAAAAAACAATGAAGCTCAAGTTGGCCAAAATTTAAGAAAAATTTAAGAAAAATCTCAGGCTGAGGCTCCGAATATCTATGAAAATATCCTATGTAAAGATTTATCTAAAAGGTATATTTAATTTTTCGCGGTGGTTTACATTTATATTGTAAAATGCGAGGCAAATCGTTTTGATAAGCCTCAATTGTTTCTGTTATGTTTTTTCTTTCATTTGAGTTGCTAGAAATAAGAACAGAATTAAGAACAATTTGAGGCTGAAATCATCAAATTAGGAAAAATGAGTCTCGGAAAAATTTACTAGTTCTTATAAAAAAGCGAAGAGCTCTACATATATACGAACGTGTATTTATACGTGTATGTATAAAAAGCGTGTAGTTATACATATATACGAACGTGTATATACCGGGTGGCCCAAAAAAAAGTACTCCTCTTCGATTCATTCTAGATAAAAAAAGTAAAAGGGCTTTTACTCGTAAACAATTATCATTTTATTAAGTAATGTTTAACTTAAATTTTGGTATATACCACGAGTATTTATATACAGCAATGACTGAGATAACGTTGTTTAAAGTTGAGTTAGCCTTTTTGAAATTGTCAAAAATGAGCAAAAAATAGCCTATCAAGCTATTTTTGTCAACCATCGTTTATCGTAAATTTATTCACTAATTTCATAAAGTAAAAGTGAAGATAAAAAAAAAAGATTATTGAATAGATATGTTCTTTCTGAGAATATTAGTGCAAAACTTTGCAAAAAACGTTTAAGTTGTTTTGAAGGTTTTATTTAATGGCAACCAGGATTCTCAAAACCGGCCGGCCGACCAGCTGCTGAATGAACCATCTCCACGAGTTCTCTGCTTGCCTCCAAAAGCTCAAACTATCATTTTTTCTTTTAAGACTGAACAGCAAAACCCAAAGTTACTGAATCTAAGTTTAGCTTTTTCAACAGGTGACATTTAGAGCAAAAACGTTTAAAAGAATAAAACGACATTTGTTCACAAATTAATTATAAGTCATTGCAAAATATTGTTTATTTGAAATCGTGTTGTAATTCACTTATTCAGTCTAAAGCAGTCTACAATAATGCCGCCATTAACACTTTCACATTTTCTTAAGGTAAAAAAATTGCGTTTTTTTGCTCAGATTGCAGAAAATGAGTTTTTTGGAATATTATTTTTTAAAAGTTTCCACCTATTTCGTTTATGTTTTATTCGCCTTCTCCAACACGTTTAGCAGCGTGGGCAACGTTTTGTGTTAGCTTCAAACTGGATATTCAATTGATCTGACCTTTTTCGACTTTATACCGCCAGACACGAGTAAGAAAGTGTATTTGTGCATTAAAATACGAATTTTTCAATCAATAACTTTTCTATCCGAAAAACAAACGT
>JAOTRI020096550.1:0-14785 GCA_028564885.2 Zoanthus sanctaehelenae | reverse complement strand
AGATTTAAAAATACCCTGTCGGGCAAGAAACCAATGTCGTTTTAAAAAGACCTTGTTTGGATGCTTACTCAGCTCCCTCAGCTCTCGCTCCACTGCCTCCTTCATTGCTTTAGATACGACCTTTTTTGCCCGATTCTTCATTTTCTTATATCTGGCCTTGTTTGCCTCAGTCCCACTTTTACACATCTACTTATGTGCATCCTTTTTTGATGACTGGTTGTTGTGAAAGAAAAATCTCCAAATCATTTCAGATATCCGGGGCATGGCATCTATAGAGATAAACAGTGCCTGCATGCTTTTGGCATGGGAAAATATTTTAACCAACTGCAAAAGTTATACGGAAAAGCACTTTTTTTCAATTTGCATTGTTTCAAAACACATTTAATGACTTAACCATTGCAATTTTGCCATCAACATGTCAGGAGTGTCAGTATTAGTAAGAGTGCCATACTTTTTTACACAAAGCACAAACCTGTTTTATTGTTTCTTCAATTTCCACTGGATCACCAGCAAGATCAACTGAAAAGCACAGAGCCTGTTAAAATGAACACACAACTGCAAGTTTAGGTGCCACCTAAATATCCAAAATTCAAAAAAAAGAAAATTGAATTTCTATAAACTTGAGGGGTTTTCTTTAATGTTACCAAGAAGATCTGAACATTCAGATTAAGTTTCAAATGATTATTAAATGAACTAACTTTTTTATCCGGAAGTAAGCTTTGTTCAACCTGTAGTCTGGCTTCCTCGAGTCTAGCCTGTAAAAAACCCAACAAAATTACAAAATATATCACTTAATTAAATATATAATTAAAATAATTTTGATAATAGACATACAGTATTGAAACCTAAATTACAGTAATACCATTTACAATGCTTGCTAATCAACATGCCTCTTTATGTTCAAATGCAGTAGATAAACTTTTGGTTGTTTGATAATTATTGTGTGAACAGTAAACAAGAACTATATATATAATGCCTATGAAATTCCCAATTATTAAACAACTCATCCTTTCTAAAAGAATGACAGGTCATGCACCAAACAACAGCAGTTACATTAATGTCTATTTTTCATTTCTCTGAGTTATCTTTGAGGATAGCTTTTATTCAAAGGCATGAAACAGCATGTAAATAAACATTTTTTCATGAAACTTCAGTGGCCTTTCACAAATTAGAAGTTGACCTAATTTACCTGTACAGTACTGACAGGGCTCCAAATTGCGACTGATACGGTCGCATTTGCGACCAAGTTTTTCCTTTTGCGCCTAAAACTTCAACAGCATGCATGCAGTCGCAATTTTGCAACCTGTCTTCGTCTCCGACAGCTAATAATGTAAAACAAACATTATCCTCCAGAAGTTGTTACGTAACAACTACTTTTCAACTTTTTTAATTTTGTGACTAGAATTTTGCAACCAGTCGCAAAAATGCGACCATGAAATATTCTTAATTTCGAGCCCTGACTGAGCACTTTGAGATCGGTCACTAATAGTTTCTAAAACAGTTCCAACAATTTCACGTTAAATATTGCAATTATATTAATGCATCAAAGGTGTACATGTATAGAAAAATTAATTTATTCTAAGTAAAAATCCCAAGGTTTAACACAACCTTTCAACTTACTAAATCTAGTGTCTAGTGTCTACTAATGTTCTTCTTGAGAACAACAGAAAGTACTGTAGTTTAAATAATAAATTTCCATTTACATTATTTATTGGCCATTTAATTGGTTAGTTGTCATAGTTAGCCAACTAGCCAAAACAAATTTTCTACTGGTTCTTAGACTGGTCTGTGACAAAAAACGACTAAGAAAAGCTTGACATACATGTACAGTATTCCAACAGAAATATGTAAGAGAAATCCTAAAAATTCATTGGCCAATGAAAATAATAAATGTTAAAGTAAGAACAAAAACAAAATCAACGAGAGTACAAGTGAACAAGTAAAAATCTGAAGATGGCAATGCAGGGTTCTCAGTAGAAGCCGGCAACCGGGAAGTTCCGCTGCCTGTCAAGGTGAAAGCAGCCACCTATACTAGCAATGTTTAGCTGCAAGGCAAGGTTTAGCTGGCAAGGTTTAACCGCCTGTAATTGCTTCTTGGCCGTCAGATCAAAAACCTACTGAGAACGTTGCAATGGCTAGGACATGTACTTCTAAGAATTGAACTAGACTTAGTACCGAGAACAGCTATGACATGGGCACTGGAGGGGAAAAGGAGAAGAGGTCAACCGAGGGAGAAATGGCAAACCGCAGAAAGAGAGAGACAAGAGATGGGGTTTGAGACATGGAGGGAGGCAGAACAAGCGGCTAAGGACAGAAGGAGATGGGGAGCTTTGATAAAGGGCCCGATACTCCAGTCAGGAGTTAGGACATGGAAGTGGCTTAAGTTGGCCCTGCAACAATACCAGTATAACTGTACCTTAAAAATGATTTATCTTAGATAACTTGCCTTGTTTTTTGCAATAAGAGTTATATTTGCTCCACATGCAGCCATCTGATTTGCTAAAGCCAGTCCAATACCCCTTGAGCCCCCAGTAATCTAGACACAAAAATGACCAACTATTTTTTTAGTTTAACACAACATATAATAAGTAATAAAAGTGAAAGGGATTTGTAGAAGATTTTAGAAAGATGAAAAGCAAGATTGAGTTTCCAAGCTTAAGGCTGTGTTAATTACATGGGGCAATTTTTCAGCAACTTGCAATGCAATGATGAAGATAACAAAAAATTGCAAGTTGCTGCGACATGTTAAACGAGGGCAATATTTTTTGCAACTCAAAATGATTTCTTATGTCTGCGATAAATTAAACCAGTTACATTAGTACACTGTCATGTATATGAGTGATTTGATTGGCCCTTGAAATCAGTTTGGACAATGGTGTTATGAGGCAGGTTGCTGACAACATGTTACACACTGCAACTGGCTTTGTAATGTTGCAAAAAGTAGAAAATTGTTCAATTTTTTCCGCAACTTGCGATGCTGGGTTGCCAGTTACACAGATAGCTATTTATGTACAATTTCTTCAACAAAATTGCATTGCAAGTTGCTGAAAAAATTTTCCCATGTAACACAGTCTTAAGTTATTTTGCAAGTCGCCTTTTGGCTACTGTACGTTTGGTAACCTAATTTTGAACAATCACATGAAATTGCAACCAACCCACATATACTGAATCCACCTTTACAGGAAGTCAGTCATGCCTTAAATTTTGCCCAAGCACCTTTAAGAAATTGTATAAAGGACTGTCATGCATGAGAGTGTATGGCTGCTGGCTGCATTTAGACCTTTAAAAGTTTTTCTATTACAGCTTCACATCCTTATTTGAGAAGTCACAAAGGTTTGACAATTTGCAGATGTAGCATTTTCTCCACATTATTATAATTGAAGGGTCTACTGCAAAAATAATGTAAGTGACTTTTGATCAAGTTCTTTTCTCTCCCAACTTTATCCCTATTATGTCTTTAACACCCTTGGGAGAATTTAACTTTTCATAGCAAGTCACTTATGTTGTTTTTGCGCTAGATCCTTCAATTGTATTTTATTACATGGCTTCAGAATTTCTCGCAATCTGATTGGTTGCTATGCATGCGCAACTGGAAATTAGAAATTACTTTCGATTAATATGACAAAAACTGCAAAAAAGCCACATAATAAATAGCAAGCCATATAATAAATAACTTATTAACAAATCATAGTTGTGATTTTGTTCAAATCACTTGTGGCTTTGCTTGAACATGACCTTTTATGTGCGTGCAAACAAAAATAAAAAACTACCGTATTTACTCGCCTATAAGCTGATCTTGGCTATAAGCTGAGACCCTAAACTTTCGACTATCAGAAGTTGTTAGGGAGTTATGAAGAGGAAACACAAAACATCTAGCTATAAGCCGGATCAAAAATTTCTTTCCACAGGCAACCGCTGTTTTCCCTGTTGTATTTTTTGAGCAAAAAAATTAAATAAGTAAGGTGACATGGCAAGTGGTTAAGTTGGGAGACTGGGGCGTATAGTTTGCCCTAAAATACCAACAGGGGCTACCTGCAGAGGATGCTAGGTACTTCCGATTAGGACAAAAATCATAAAAAAGCCATATAATAAATGACTTATTAACCATGTCTGTTTGGACATTACAGGGAAATCTAAGACCGCATTCTTGATGTATTGACCTTGCTATCACTTGGTCAATACCACAAGACCTTGCTCAGAAATTTCTCTGTAATGAGCTCACACTTGGTTAATTAACAATTATTCCAAGAGCGCGCATTGGATATGAGTGGTAAATAGCCAATGAAGTGCGTAGCGCCGAGTTGGCTATAATCATCTCATATCCAACCAGCGCAAATGGAATAATTGTTTTATTAAGTTTTATAAGTTTTCCGAACCCCTCCATACTTGAAAATAGCAAAAACCTTTTAATAAATTGATAAAAAAGATGTTGTTAGTTTCCATATATGGTCATTTGGTATATGAACTGATGACCGAGATTGAGTGAACAAATCAGAATGCTAGAAACGGAATATTCGAGGTTGAAAATTTAATAAGTAATATTAAAGATCCCGAGTGTTGGTCTGGTCGGGAAATATAGTCTCAAGCACCGTCGGTAGACTCGTGATTTACGAACCAGCTATTTCATCTACGCTATTTTTTATCAAGTTATAACAATTTTTAAAACGCACAGCTTATTAGTAATAGTAAAGAACTAAATGTGGGGATCCAAATTTGGAATAATTGTCGTACTGGGCCATATAATGATTTGGTTTTAATTTGGATTTTATAATAGAAATAAAACATGTGAGATTTTTATGCTTAATCAGCTTAAAAGTACGTTCCAAAACGAATAATTCAGAATTTCAGTATTAATTTACACACTTACAATGACATGCGCTCCATTGATCTCGGTTTTCTTTCTAAAAATCCAATCCAACAAGAATACGATAGCGCACAATGTTATCACAATTTCGAGAAACATGGCTGCCATGTCACAGGGATCCCAGGCCAGCTTCGTTGGAACTAACTCAATTTTATTACATGTGACACGTGAATATTCCAACTGTAAAATTAATATTCGCCTTCGATCGGTTTTTTCTTAAACATTCTTTGCGGATATTCAATGAGGCATAAAATAAAAATACTTAATTCTTAAACAGCAAAACAAGAAAAACAAATATTCAACCTTATATAAACTAGCTAACAGACTTCATCGTTTGTAGCAAAAAGTCAGGCCTCCGAAACTGGAAGGTTAGTCGTATTAAACATTTTATGCATTAGTCATATCAAAAATTTTACATACAGTTTAAATTTCAACAACAAAAATATTGAAAATAAATTTCAACAACCTTGAGTTCACCTTGTGTGCTTGTTAAAGTTATGCACCGGGTCAGGGGTGTGGGGATAAGACCAATAATATTTGATGCACCGTAGTGGGGCATTTGCCATGTTATGCTGCCCCCACGGTGGAGATGTTTGCCGATGAAATCTAGCCCGTCTATACGCCACAAAATAGTCCTAATCGATCTGATTGCTGCAAAATAATACAGTTTCTATGAGTTCCTCTCTTGGATTTTTATTCAAGTCTTCTTATTCTGATAAAAATACGCAAGTTTGGATTTCATACACATAAAACTTTGAGACGTGTTCTTGGCCTCCCTGCCTGTAGTCATGAAAGTGTTTGAAGAACCCCTTACAGATTTCTAAAAGGCGTGACACAAAAACCGTTAAACATCCGAGAAAGCTAAGGTTCCAGGGGTGATAGTTGTACTTTTGCTAGATCCTAGGTTTTCTCGGATTTTTGACGGTTTTTTGTGACCACTTATTTTTGTCAAGGCTATTTTTTCATTTCGAAAGAGGCAGAGCTTTCAAAGAACAGGTCGGCGGTCTCACTCTGGGAAGCGCTTCCGTCGATTAGCCTGGCATAATTGTACGGCCTAATTATTCGCCTAATCCTGTGTGAAGAAACTTTTGGATTGAAACAGATTTCCTGGGAGCTATTTGGCATTGAGTGAAGCAGTTTGAATGGCATGCCAAGAAACTCTTTCTGTCACACTAAGTAACCCGAGCAAACGACTGTAGGTGTTTAGTTTTAAAACTCACCATCAGTCCTTGGGAAAGTAATTTGAATATTCTAACGAAGGATATGAAGAACACATGCAACCAGTATTTTTAAGTGCACGCGTATGTTTTCACACTTAGAGAGAAACACGGGTTCCTCGTTCCTCCTCCTTGTCAGCTTTGCCAGGAATCAGTATATTTTCTTTTTCAGATGTTCATTAACATAAAGCAAACCAATTTTAATGGTTTTAAAGCCAGTACTCTTTTTTATAAGAACCTTTTTTTATAAGAACACGAGACTGAAAATCGCCAAAAATTTAAGAATATGTTAAGAACATGCCGAGGCTAAGAAAAGGTGAAGAACAATTATTTATGATGAATTAATTCCTACAGTGTTATTGAAAAAAATGTTAGGGCTTCCAGTGAATAAAGTTATTTGCAGATAACAATTTTACATCACAGGTTTTCATTTACCAAATTGCGCTTCTCAGGTATAGTTCTTGAGACAAAACCGCAGTACCACATACGGCACTAAAATCAGTAAAGATATTTTAAGAACACGTTTAAGAACATTTGAGGCTGATATATCCGGAAAATATTTAAGAACGTTCAGCCTCAGTGAAAAAATTCGACGTTCTTATAAAAAAAACTGTATTCAGTAAAGTTAGCAAAGAGTTGAATTCCATTCTAAAGCACCAAACAGAAAAACCGAACAGTAACGACGCAAAGTGATGCAAAAGAGAACCAAACTTATTCAAAAGGCGGTAAATTTTCAGGACGCGCGTTCAAAAGCTATAACGTATATCAGACAATCATCATGAAATCTCAGTGAGAACGCTTCATCGAACACAAAAACCTATCTAAATTTTCCGAACTTGACTGACATCACTCCTTAACCTACAAAAGCTCATCGCTTAATTGGCTCTTCTGTACCTTACTCTGTATTCTCTCTGGATCTCTTTATTATCAAAATCCTGTTCGAACCTAAACAAACAATTTCAAGTATTTCCGTTTATCATTGTTTTTCCGCTTATTTCACTCCAGTAGTGCAATGGATAAACAGGCGGCCTCTTTTATCGATTAGGAAATCCTGCAATCTGATTGGTCGACAGCGTGTGAAGTCATCAGAATGAAATGTAGTGTCATAGGGGTGACCGCTGACCGAAAATGAGAGGATTAAACAGGGTTTCACGTGAAAATGATGTCATAAAAGCTCATCACTTAATTGGCTCTTCTGTACCTTACGCTGTATTCTCTCTTTATTATCAAAATCCTGTTCGAACCAAAATAAACAATTTAAAGTATTTCCGTTTATCATTGTTTTCCAGCTTATTTTAACCCTTTCAGTCCCAGTTGAATTTTTAAGTTCTCCCAACTTGAATTCATACTTTTCATTGGACAAGTTTGAGGGAATTTTACTTTTACTCATCAATAGTTCGCTTTGTTTGATCAATTCTCATTTTCTCATTACCAAATGTCTTATTTTCTATTTGTTATTTAAGGAGAAGTTGAGTGCTGCTTAGTGATTGAGAATGAAAGAGTTATTTACCTCTTACACTAAAAGATTACATAAGTTATGGTAACACTTTTATAAAAAGATATATTCCTTTAAAATACATTTTTTCTGTCTTATGAACGGGGGCCTTTGTTAGTATTTAATCAGTGTTAAATTAGAGAAAGTGCTTGATCAATATCTTTCTTGATATCATCTTCGTGCTCCAGACCAACACTGCAAAATAAAAAACAAAAATCTTGTTAATTAAATTGTTAAACATGAAAAAAGAGAGTAAAACAAACTTCAACAAAGCACATACACGTTGTGGTATAAATTTGCTCTTTAAAGCGGAATTTTTTAAACCGTTTTGATTTTTTAAATCAGTTTTCTTTCGAGCTGTGTTAAAAATGATGGGGAAAATTCCAAGCAATCCTTGCTAGCATACCAGTTTTTCTAACGCCAGCTTACTGTAACAACAAGATTCCTACAACTCAGAAGCCCCGGGGGGAGGTACTTTATGGTAAAAAGAACAGGTAAGCACGTCGGAAAATGGGAAAAAATACCCTAAACAATAACGTTTCAATAGACTAACTTCGAATTTTCTCTGAAAACCCCTAATAACACCAAATTGCCAATATTAATCCCTAAAAATACGACAAGCATCACTATCATAACAATATAGGGAGTACCCCCTCCCCCTCCCACCACCGGTCAGAATCTCACTAATATGAAACCTTTTAATCGTGAAGGTAAAAACATCCAAGGCCTATTTTTAAAAAAAGAGAAATCAGAAAAAGAAAGTCTTGAAAAATAACAATTCTAAAATACATTTTCCATGGTAAACAGTATCACGGCACGGTTCTACCACAATACCGGGAACATGACCTCAAAGCACAGCTCCACTACAACACCGAGCGTATGACCTCAAAGCACAGCTCCACTACAACACCGAGCATATGACCTCAAAGCACAGCTCCACTGCAACACATGACCTCAAAGGACAGCTCTAACACAACACCGGAATATAACCACAAAGCACATCTCTACCACAACACCGAGTATATGACCTCAAAGCACAGCCCCACCACAACAACGGGCATATGATCTCAAAGCACAGCTCCACCACAACACCGGGCATATGATCTCAAAGCACAGCTCCACCACAACACGGGGCATATGATCTCAAAGCACAGCTCCACCACAACACCGGGCATATGATCTGAAAGCACAGCTCCACCACAACACGGGGCATATGATCTCAAAGCACAGCTCCACCACAACATCGGGCACATGATTTCAAAGCAGAGCTACACAACACATAACACCTTTTCACAAGGGTGTGGTTACGTTTGATTATCTTGTGCTCAAAAAGCATATAAAAACAGAATAGTAAACGGTTAGTGATATAACCTAACATAACTGCAAGGCAACCATTGGATTAACCAGTGCAGTGATTTCAAAACATTTAAAAGTAGACGTTGGATTTCGTTGAGTAGGAGTTGTAAGGAATAAAGGGCCTAGCTCCCTATGTGATGGAATGTAGGCGTCGCTAACGGAAACGTTGCTGTCGGATGCGACGGCCGACGGCTAGTTTTGAAAACACTGCGGGGGGTGAATAAAGAGACCTAAACTTAGCAGGCTTTCAAAACAATTCAGAATAAGCCTCTTAATTGACTTCAGGGCCAAAGAATCTTACACTTTCGTTGGTAATAAAATATCAAATCATAAACAAGAAGAGATGTAATCGACAAAAAAAAAATTGAAAATGCATCTATTGGGCACGCAACGCTGATTTTGGGGTTCTACAGGGAATGTCTCTTGAGGTGATATTAATAACAATTAGATATCATATCGAGGGCGAATGTATGACGAACCAATAAGTTGTAAAGAAAACTGAAGATCTAATCTACATTTGATTTAAAGACCAAATGGGGCTATGAGGTTTAAACTGTATTCTACGATGGACTCAATCTTCGAAATGTTTTTATTCACAAGATAGGCAGATTTTTTTTTCGCTAATATATACGGTTATTGAAAATACATCTTTCATATGACTAAACTCGTTTTCACGTTTTCCGTTAGGCGGTGCATAGGGACGGGTCACCTAGGAAAAAGGCCTGGGAAGAAGGTTATAAGCTACTGGGTTTAGTCAATAAGGTTGCAGGATTATCAACAGCTTATTGTATGGGTGATACTACATTGAAACATACCTTAATCTGATGAGAGAATCCGTAATACCACCACGCTCTTTGTCAGCCGCAGAAACGTACTTGTCATGGTGTACTGCACTGGAGACCAGGCACACTAAACTCTCTGCTCCACCTAAAGACACTGCTAGGTGAATCAGTTTGAGATTCTGGAAAAATGAAATAACCCTGTTAAAGAGGGCGGACGAGGTTGGCGCAGTTATCACGATCCGTTCTGCGTGACTGCACCACATATGGTCTAAACAAGTACTTGACTTTGGTCTCGTAGTCTCGGTGACTAGTTGTGTTAGGTTGAGTGATTTCATTGTCTTAACAAAGGAATGTTTTTCAAACTTTGCGGTGCATAAATAATCTATATTCGCACCCGCAAGGACTGCCATTTCTTTCCCAAGTAAAAAGAACTGTTTTTTTGTTATTGTCAGCTGCTTTTGTTAATGGTTGTCTGTATACTCCCCCGATAAATAAGATCGTTTTGATTTATAAGGGAAAACCTCCAGCCACAGTGCTTCAACGTCATTAGATTCTACGTCCGATCTCCGTTTTACTCTGAGCGAGTTTTTAGCATACGCCAATAAACCACCTCCAGAATTTCCAGTTCTTTCCCTTCGAAAAACTGTGTACCCTTGAATAGAATAATATGAATTGGGTATCTTTGCTATGCTAAAAGTCTCCGATAGGAATAAGATATCAATTCCAAAGAGTCCATTGTTTTGCAAAGTCAATATTAGAGAGGGCTCCCAATTTTTACTACACCTTTTGTTGTTCATTTACGCAAAATGTATACTCATTTACGTTAGCTGATGAAACAATAATGCGAATAGGTATTCATTAGTACTATTGTAAGCTTCAGTAACGCAAAGAAACATTCAAGTACGCAATTTGCATATGTATTGATATTCAATAACATTAACAGACAAACAATTGTACCTTTGGACAATCATGGATAGTCATTAACACCACAATACAATTAACTGCATTGATTGACAATCAATGGCACATTAAAGACATTCAATAAGAAAATTTCCTTACAGAAGCACAATCAATCACGCCTTTATACAATCATTCAATAGAAATGAACAATCAATAGCGAGAATTGACAAACATGTGCGTCGTAAGGATGTTACTAAAACCAGAAATGGGGAATGGGGAATGGTTTTTGAACAATAAATCTGTATTGCAACAATGGGGTATAGGGAATGGGGAATGGTTTTTGAACAATAAACCTCTATTGCAACAATGACAGATTTATTGTTCTAAAACCATTCCCCATTCCCCATTCCTGGTTTTAGTAATATCCGCATCGTAACAACAATCAACTGTGAAAAAAAGTTTCAAATTTGTTTTATTAATGAAGAGTAACTATCCTTCAATTTTTTCGTTATTCAGACATCTGGGGATGTAGGTCTGCATGAATCTGAATCTGTAATCAATTTATTTGTTTCAGTGCAAGCAAACAGTTCTCATTTAAAATGTCATTCAGACAATTCATCATTTCATCTACGCGAACATTACATATTTGTGCCTCCCCAAGGTTTTTCCGCGATCATGACTGATCCCTCTCGTACGTAATGTACAACGATACTTCTCGGAACAGTTTACTCCTATTGTGGCAGCAACCGTCAAACGATCTTCATTGACATCTTCGAATCCTCGAATAATTCTTTTTCGCTATTTCAATGTGATTCTGTTTCTTGGTGGCATGATTTCCTCTGTACATTCTGTTTTTAATGCAGCTACAGCACCTTAGCAACATATTAAGCCTACTGCGTGTGCTAAAAGATTTTTTTCCTCTGCATTTATACCTTTTGTAAATCAATCCACTGTTGCTATTGGGTTGCAATGTTTTAAACAAGCCACTAATGAACATTTTTATCTCGCTATTGTTTATCCTAACCATTCACATGTTTGTCAGTTCTCGCTATTGATTGTTTATTTCTATTGAATGATTGTATAAAGGCGGGATTGATTGTGCTTGTGCATGGAAATTTTCTCATTGAATGCCTTTAATGTGCCATTGATTGTCAATCAATGCAGTTGATTGTCTTCTGGTGTTAATGACTATCCATTGCGCGATATTAAAAGTACATTCGTTATCAATGATTGTCCAAAGGTGCAGTTGTTTGTCTGTTGATGTTATTAAATATCAATACATATGCAAATTGTGTACTTGAATGTTTCTTCGCGTTATTGAAGCTTATAATAGTGCTAATGATTGCCTATTCGTGTTATTGTTTCATCAACTGACGTAAATGAGTGTATATTGTGCGTAAATGAACAGCAAAAGGTGTAAAAGCAGGGGATCATTGTTGGAAGTATATATTCATAATTATGGAAACTATATTTCATTTTAATTTCAGCTGCGCTGAGTCCCGGACACAATTTCCCTGCTAAGCATGTTATCCATGTGCACACCCCTCAGTGGGGAAGCAATGACGCAGTTGAGAACCTAGAAAAAGCTGTCAAAAATATACTAAACTTGGCTGATGATAATAACTTCCGTACCCTAGCCCTGCCTTCCATTATAAACATTGAGTAAGTATTTCTTGCATCAATTATCTTCAACGATAAAGTGTCCTTAATTTCTTTATACTTACAGTTAGTCATAAGTTCAAACAGATTGTGGAGCAAGTTAGTCTATAAAGATAAACCGAATCCTTCTCTTTTTTGCGTCATTCATGGTAATGAATGAGTATCGTCAGGGTGAATTGTTAACGGATGTAGTTGTAGGTAGAAATTGGTGGATGGAAGTTGTGGACCGTAGACAATAGTGACAAGTGCCAACGGTTAAACTTTGATTTTCATGCCGCAGACCTTTCAATAAATTTAAAAGTAGGAGACCATGAATGGAGAAGTAGCCAGCCAGTGCTGATGGCATGATGTCAGCATTAACACCTGTTCAGTAGAATTCAGAAGATTCCCCACATAATAACGTTTCGCAAGGCATGAAAGTAGCCGACCACGGTTCGAGATTTTTTTCCCAGTAGCCGACAGCTTTCGTCGGCTGTCGGCGCTTATTGAACGGGCTGTTCATGTTAGCTCAAGGTCCATACTGACCTGTTTTTTTTTTAACTTAAAGTTGTTGCATTTTCCTAACTTAATTGTATAATACAATTTAGTCGTAAAACATTTGGAAAAGTAATATTTTAATCTTTTAACTGTTTGATATTATTTTCCATTAGATGAATAAGTTGGCTCTTAGCACGTAAGTTATGTGCAGTATTTGTAAAACATTTCATAACTTGATATCTTTTTGGCTTTAGTGGCAACGACTTTCCAAAGCAAACTGCAGCCCAGGCAATCTTGAAAGCAATATCCAACTATTTTGTCTCGGTCATGGCATCTTCCCTGAAGGAAGTTTATTTCACTCTTAATGATGCGGAAAGCATTGGAATATACACTCTAGAGTTGGCCAGGCTTGACTCTTAACAACCTTCTTACCAGATTGGTTTGTTAATGCTTCTGTGAAGACAAGCTAGAGAAAGTATTAACATTTTTTTGTTTTAACTGTTGGTAAAAGATAGTTTTAGTTAGCAAAACATTACCGTCGGTAGAATTACCTTTAAAGTCGTGACACTCTGTTAATACAATTACCAGCACAAAAAGTCAGCTTTCAATTTTTTATCCTCTCTGGTAGCTTTTTGATTGATTTGCTCAATCTTTCTCCAAATTAGAAAAGAAACTAATGTAAAAAGATGAAAGTGTGTATGTGACAACATTTTTGCAAGCGTCTAGGGAAGGATTCATTAGTTATCGAGACCGGGCTGTGTAGCTTGAACCAAACTTGTTATTCTATTTATAATCCTGTCTTGAATTTCGTGCAATTTTTATTAACATTCGTCGGAAGATCCAAATAGAAATTACATGACCTTGCCTGAAATTAAAGACTGTTAAAGCAATAAATATCCATGAATGTTCTGTCACCGTTTGATCTAAAAATTACATTGTTTAAAGTATTTGAAGTAGTTTACGCTACAAACAACTGCACAGCACCACCTTCCAATTGATGGGTTTTTTTACAAAAATAAGTCACTAATGAGCAATATTTCTGTAGTTATTTCTCAAGAATCGGCATTTTTCAGCAAAAATTGATAAAGGCCCAGTCTCTCACACGACCAGGTCATCCCGATAAATAATAATTTCAACCCTAAACTTTAGCTTGTTCAAGTTGGATTGTTTTATGTAGTTATTGAAAATTCATGTGATACAAGTTTAGGAAATGTTTTTAAAAGGTTGTTTAATAGAGTTAGCGAAACTATCTTAAATTAAAGCATTTCATTGTATTGCAAATTAAGCTTGTCATTGTTGTATTAAATCTAATTAGCTCACAGTAGCAAATCTTAATTTTCTTAAGCCTCTTACGCCCTGGCGAATGTGCAGCGTATACTTGTTATTTCTGAGCAGCTGGACAGCTTTCGTACGCCACCTGGAAATCGTTGAAATCCTTGAATTTTGGGATTTTTTTGTTCCAGGCCTGGATTTCCTTGAGAAATGAAGGATTTTTTGAGAGCGATCTAGAAAAATCCTTGAACTCTAAGTTTGCAACAGACTTGGATTGTGAATTACGTTCTAACATGCTGTATTCTCGGTTTGAAAATAAAGGACTTGGATTTCGTATGATTTTGGCGTCGCGTTTTCAAGTGATTCTTTGGTCCTTCTATTATTTCATTAAAGTAACAAAGTTTTAAAAGTTGATATTTAACGTAACAAATTAATGGGAATGGGTATTTTCTACAGTTTTTCTGTTATTTTATGAAACATCAATGTTCCTGTGTCAAGAGGGAAAGAAAGTTGGTATTTTGGTGTTGGGATTGACACAGTATTTCTGTATGTCGAAACCTTGGAAATGTTCAGCAAACCTGGAAATTACCTGGAAAAGCCCTGGAATTTTGCCTTGAGCAAAGAGGAAGAACCCTGGTAGGATCTGCATGACTTTCTACCCCGTGCGGGTATCTTTAACGATGTAATAATAATAATAATAATAACTTAGGATTTATATAGTGCCCTTTTCATATGGATATGATCAAAGGCGCTTTACAATGAT